>PVKN010029713.1:0-12924 GCA_004027915.1 Capromys pilorides
GGCATGGCTAAACACAGCGCCGCTTCCGGGCTCCCCGTTGAGCCCACTTCCACTGCAAAATACCAGCCTTGTTCTCCTTCCCCGTCTACTAAATATATCCAGAGATGCTAAGGACAGAGAGGGAGTTGGTGAAGATGGAGCGGGGAGACGGGACCCTGGCCCAGGTGGCAGCCCAGGAGAGGCCATCTGGAGGAAGAGAGGAGACGATGGCAATGCAAAGGCGACACAGCGCGGTCTGCGTAAGGCCGCAGAGCGAAGGGCCGTCACGGCCGGCCGTGGTTCCGCCACCACACCCTTCCTGATAGGGCCATCGCCTGGGATCAAACACGCGTGGACATCTGGCGAGGGTCTCCAAATGCAGCGCTCCGTGGGAGCTGCGGTGGGAACCAGCCACTGGAGCCAGCAGGGGGCAAGGCGGCCTTGCTCCACGCACTCAGTTTCCAGGTGACAACCGCAGGAAGTTGGCGGTGCAGACCGCCTATCAGGAAAAGCTTTCCCACGTGGGGAGCGCCTGTGTGACCTGAGCTGGATTCTAAGGACGTTGCGGTCCCTCTGGGGGAAGCTACGGTCAGCTCTCACACCTGTGGGTCCCATGCTTTTGCGCATGCACACACACACACACACACACACACACACACACACACACACGCCAGAGCCAGCTGCTGGAAATGACAAGGACAGAGAGAATTTGAGTTAATTAGAAGAAGAGAGAGAGCTGGGTGGGGAAAGATGAAGGAGGTGCAGGTCTGGAAGCTGCTGGCAGCGCCATCTGGCTGTGCAGCTGGCACGCTCACTCACCCCCCTGCCCTGCTAATCCCTCTGCAGGTGAGAAAACATGGGTCAATACTGGTCAGGCTGGGCCACAGTCATGCTGGGCACCCTCAGCCTAGTCCCTGCATCCCTCTGGGCCTCTGCTCCCCCTTTGCACAACAAGGAATCTGGCCTGAAATTACCCACAGGACCCCAGTCCTGTCTATCAGTTCAGGGTGTAAGCCCTGTCTCCTGTCCTCTGTGGGAACCTGCACAAGTGAGTAGGCACACGGGCCCACCCATGGATCTCTCCAACCTGCGCCGTCTCTCCTCTGTAGCTAATCTCATGCATGAGTTACTGCTCAGTAGCTCTATTACCAGCCACAGCATCCATGCTGATGAGAAAAAAATAAATGTAAGTACCTAATCTGTCTGAGCCGATTTATAGCTCAGAATCTCCAGAACTCCTCCCTGCTTCCTCGCCCCTGGGAGGACACGGTCCTTTGCCTTCCAAATGTTCTGTGTTCAGGGCAAGCTCCAGACCCTGCTCTTTGCACTTGTGTGTGGCAGGTCCTCAGTGTGAGCCCTCAAGGGCTCTGGGTGGACGAATGGAAACCTCCTTCCAACCAGAAGCAAAGTTGTGGAGATGTCCTTGTTGAACTTCCCCACCTAACTCTAGACACGGGGCATTCTGCTCGACAGTGGCCCTGTCCAGCGGAGGCGGTGATTAGCACAGAGTGATGCTGTCACTGGTGTCACTGGCCCACTCTCTGGTGACCACTGCGCAAGCGCCAGCTTTGAATAAAGAAGTTGCACTTCGAGCCCTGTACTCTAAACACCTCACCAGCGCAGCATAGCACACCTCGAGGGGCACGGCAGGTCTTCTCTCTATCCATCTTTTATCCTCCCATGCAGTCTGTACCGTCAGGCACAAGCACTGTGCAGAAAGGAGGGCTTGGGAGGAGTGGCGGCCTCTGGTGTCTTCCCAGTGGGTGAGGCTCTGGTCACCTCTGGTAAGGACCTCTGGCTCACAGAGAGCGCAGGACCGGCCGCGCATGCCTGCTTTCTGATCTCATTCATTCCTCCTAGGGCACCCTGAAGGCCACAGCTCCTGCCCGTGTGTGTCCTGGAGAGAGCTGGCTGCCTCTGGCCACCCTTTCACCACCGTAGGGGGCTGGCATACCTGAGGCAGAGGCAGCAGGCCCAGCTGACAGTGATGCTCCTAGAGGCCAGGGCAGACTACAAGGGGGCTCCTGGACATCAGGCAGAGGATCCGTGACGCACCTTTGATTGCTGCCCCAAACACTCAGAGCCAGGACGGGTGCAAGGCAGCTGGAGCCCAGGGAAGGGCTGGCTCAGACACTTCCCCATGCCAGGCTGTCCTCTGCAGCCCCAGGATCTCAGGCTCAGCAAGGGCAGCCATGCCCCCGCGTGGCGACACCAGTCACGGGCACACCGCCTACAGGAGTGACCCAACTGCAGCGTGAGCTGCTGCAGTCTCCCCCTGAGCAATTATCCAGGCAGTTGGCAGTGCGGGGATGCCTCTCTCTGAGGCCTCAGGGCAGACATGCTCCCCAAAACATATCTCTCTTGCTTTCTAGCACTCGCCAGGAACAGGTTTGAAGTCCAGCTTCCTAGGACAGGTGAACAATGGAGGAGCAAAGACAAGGAAGTGGGCCAGGCCTGCTGAGCCGCTGAGCGGGCGCCTTCCCTCACACCTGCTCAGGTGCCGCTCTTTGGAGGCCGCCGATCTCAAGGCCGGGACAGGGATGTGAACGCCTCATGATGAAACATCTATCTCTCCTCCTCTCGCCCTTCCCCCTGCTCCCCCAATTACCACGTCTACCATCATCCATCATCCCGTCTTTGTGGCAGTGAGCATCGAAGAGCAGACAGGGGAAATTAATGCTAATTGTGGTGTCACGGTGCGGGATGCAATCTGAATTCAGCATGGAAGCAAATACAAATACAAACAAACCATATTTATTCTTCTGAAGGGTCGCTCAATTCTTCCTCCCTCCCTCCCCCACGCGCTGCTGATGATAGAGCTCAGAAAGAGATGAATCAGCGCTAATGTGGGGATTAGGAATTGATTCTCCAGCCCCTGCCTGCTCCTGCTCCACCACACAGAGCGCTGTAATTGAAATTAGAGCAGAGATTTGGGAGCTTCTGAAGAGACAAGCCAACCCCGGCAGGCCCCGTAGGAAAGCCAAGGAAGGGCGTCTCCTTATGTCAGTAGTTAGCATACGAGCTCGGTGACGGTGGAATGATAAACAGAAACATCAGCCAAGAAAGACGCAGAGGGAAGAAGTAGCTCCCCTATCTTTGGTCTTGAGGGGTCAAATGCATTTATTATGGAATTCCCAGGCTTTTTGCCGGGCCATTCCCAACCCAAGCTGTGTACTTCCATCTAGAAACCCTCAATCCCAGGCATATCTGAATGAGAATGAGCACCCACCTACCATTGCTAAGGAGGGGAGGCCCCATCGGACGGCAGAGCATCGGAAGCAAAAATAACCCGTTCTTGCTAATGCACACTGTACGCTTGTGTGTATTCTGTGGCTGCCTTTCCCACCTGATGTTATTTGCAATTAGGGTGATAATTAAGGACGTTCACTTTCTGTCACCCTCTCTGCTGCTGTCCCCAGCCAGGTGCTCCTGCTGAGGCATGTTGAGGGTCGCTTCAGCTAAGGCATGGGCATGAAGCTCTGGAGCGAGGTGCACCTGGCTGAGGACCTGCCGGACATTGTATGGTGCTCCGCTATAAATAAAACTGGAACGACACTATCTGCATCCCTGTTTGTGACCTGCTATTTTGCATTGAACCTCAGTGATTTTTAAAGTCAGTCATAATTAAGTCTGAGTTTGTCTCATGCCTTTGCATACAATTAGACTACTGACTGTGAAGTGGCTTACAGCCTGGGTTGCTGAAGCAATCGGGAATTGCTCAAATTATAGCAGCTTTCGCAGGAAGGCTCTGAGTAAGAGGAAGGATGGAGAACCTCAGTAGATGAGCCCTGGAAGTATGTCCCTGGGTCTTACAGACCACGGACACTGCGAGTCCTATGGAGCTGGCATGGAACATATGTGCATGTCACATCTAAGGTCCACTTGAGGCCAAGCACTTCTGCGTAGAGGAGGTTTATGTGGACATGTCTAAGTACTCCTGGGAAGCCATAGGCTTTCGCCAAGATCTGCGCCAGGGTCTCTGGATTTCAAAGGTGAGGGAGGGAAAGGCAAATGCACAGCTAGATGCGATAAGCAAAGTACATCACTTCATGTGGAGAACTACTTAGTAAATGCTGCAGCTACATCTGTTTACTGCATATACAAAATATCAGAGAGAAGAGAAGCTTGGGTTCAGAAGTGCACGTGTGGCTAGGAAATTTCAGAAGATACAATTGGAGGGAGAATCTCAGAAACTACTGTAAAGCTGTGGTGGGCCTAGAAATGCGGTTGGAACACAGATGGTATGAAAGCCCCAGAATCATGGGAAGCTTTGAGTTCATGAACTCAGGCACCACCAGTAGCCACAGGTCACATAAGCTGAGGGACTTTAAGAAGAGGACAAGAAACCTCTGACACGGACGATAGCACTCTGTCCAGTGGCCTTCAGGAGCTGCACTGAGGCGTGTCATGATTTAAGTTGAATATCTGAGAGTCAGAGTTATTGGAAATAAATAAGGGTGATAGATGAACGGTTTAGAAGCTTTTGCTTATGAGACAATCATGCCAGAATAAGGGTGGCAAATTTTGCTAGAAATGGCAAGACAAAATAAAAAATTGTTAGTGTCTCAGATCCTGTCTCCCAGTTATGACAAAAATTTCTGACCCTCCCAAGTTAAAGGAAGAAAGGTTGCTTTTGGCTCACAGTTGGTAGAGGTTTCAGCCCATTGTCAGCTGGCTCTAAGGCAGGGCAGCAGGGCAGAGGAGAAAGAGCTCCTGGTGTAGCAGGAACGAAGCAGCAAGACCTCCTTCGCCTCTCCCCTTTGAGTCCAGCCAGGAAACAAGCTGTCTCAGTCACTGTTCTCATTGCTAAGACAAACTACCCAAGTTAGAGAAAGGTTTACTTAGCTCACAGTTTGTAGAGGTATCAATCCATAGTCAGCTGCCTCCAAGGCAGGGTGGCACATGGTAGAGGGGCAAAAGCTCGTGGTGGTGGAAGATGGCAAAAACAATAGGCAGAAGAGGGGAGAGACACCCTCTTATATCGTATGCAGGCTACCTGCCTTAAGATGCATGTAGCATTCACACCCATCGTTGGAGCACTGAACCATGAGTCAATCACAGACTCTAGATTCGTTTATTTATTTGTTCATTCATTTTAATATTATGTATTTGGTACAGGGTTTCACTACACAGCTTGGACTTGTAGTGATCCTCTTGTGCCAGCCTTCCTAGCACTGGGTTACATGCCTGTGTCACCATGTCTGGTCTTGGTGGCTAGCTTGGCATGGTCAGGGTGGAGCCAGCATGGCATATGGTGCCAGGGACTGAACCTGGGTCCTTGTGCTTCCCTAGGCAAGTGCTTAGTCTGCTAAGCTATCTTCATGGTTCCACAAACTCTAGATTCAGATAACCCCCAAAATTCCATCTGAAAGTGCATGGGACTTAGGAGGGACATCTAGAAATGAACCATAACATTCCACCTCTGGGTCCACAAAGACTTATAGAAATCCCTTTAAGAAAAAGGCATTGTCCACCTCTAAGAGTTGCCAAGGTCCTAACAGCTTCAGCATTGCAGAAAAGTCCGTGTCCCAAGTCTCCTCTGAGATTTAAGGAAAACTCTTAATTTTGGAGGCCATATACAAATGAGAAGAAAGTTAAACATGTCCAACATTCAAAGGTATAAGATAGATTTTTCTATTCCAAATGTTACAAACAGGGGGATACAAAGGGATAGGACCGGGTCAAGTCCAAACTCCAGCAGAGCAAATGTCGAGTCCCATAGCCCCATGTGAAGAATCCAAGGCCATCTTTGGCAAGGGGTCAACTGCGAAGTTCATGGGTGGCTCTGCCCCTCTGGCCCTTCTGCTGGATGGGGCTCTCACGGCTTCTTTACTGGGCAGCTCTTTTCTCTCCTTGTAGTTTTCTTCAGACATCCCTGGCTTCTCCAACTCTGGGGTCTCCACTGTACTTTTGGCTTTGCTCTCACAGATTTACACACTGCTCTCTGAGGAGGACTGGCTCAGTTGCTCTTCTCTCATTGCTGGGGCAAATACCCAACACCCAAAATGAAGAAGGGAAAGGGGTATTGAGCCCACAGTTACTGGAGGTTTCAGTCCATACTCAGCTGGCTCCAAGGCGGCCTGGCACATGGCAGAGAGCAGCAGTTCATGGCAGCAGAACAGCAACAATAGCAACCAAGAGAGACTCTGTTCCTTTGTCTCACTTATATTATTCAGACTATAAGCCTAGCACCCAAACCCATAATCCCAGCAGTACTGAGACCTATCATCTCAGCGGAACACCAATAATCTCAGTGGATCATGAGTCAATCTCAAACTCTAGATGTCCTCACCCCATGACTACATGAGGCTTTTGGGGGACAACTAGACACAAACCGTAACAGGGACACTTCCTGTCCTCTCAGAGCTCCTGAAACCTCAGTGGACGCTTTCCCGACTCTACAGTTCCTCCATTCTGCATGAAACTAAAGCCATCTCCATGGGGATGATACCAAGGGTTCCCACCAGCACGAGCAGGAGCCAGGCTTCCCTCTCCCTTGGCTCCAGGGGACCAGTGCCTAGATCACTGAGTACTCTGCATAATTTCAGTGAACAACTTCTCCATGTTGGCACCATTCTGGAACATGGTGCTCTCAGATTCTCTTCTTAAAGCAGGGTCCTTACCTTTGGCAATGTTTTGGCTGTTCAGGGTGGACTCCTGCTGGCTCTCGCGATGCCTGCAGGCCATCTTTTCTAGTCTTCTGTTCCCAGAAATCAAGACCTCCTTGGCTCCATCTCCTCAGGATTTGTTAACTCAGCTTCCTTTCTGGTCAGACTCACAATGTTTCGAGTCACTCTGATGGGCTCTTTGTTCTTGATTTTCAATATAGTTTTGGCTAAAAATTAACTAACATGATCATAACTTGCCACTACCTCAACGTTGGACTGAAGTTTCTTCTGCCACATGAATTCATCTAATGCCCTCAGTCTTAGTCTCAGGTAGTCTCTGGTCACAAGCACAATGCAGACAAACTTTTGCCAAGGCAAAAGCTGAATTCCAGCCATGCAGTCTAACCAGGCAGACCTTTTTCCCAGCAGAAACCTCTGAGGAGCCTCTCAGGTCTTTACTGGCTGGGTTGCTACCAGCTATGTGTTCTCAGCTCTGACCAGAAGCTCTCGTATGGAACAGCCTAACGCATCCCAGCCCTACTCTTTCAGGTACCATTTCTGAACATTCCCAAGCTTCCCACAGGCTCTTCCCTCAGGTGCCTGGACCACATGGTCAGGCATCAGCCCAGCAATGACCCCATCTCTCGGGTACCAAGCTCTGTCTTAGTCACCTTGCTCTCACTGCTGAGACAAAATTCTGGACCCCCAACGTGACAGGGATAAAGGTGCATTTAACTTATAGTTAGTAGAAGTTTCCGTCCATAACCAGCTTTCTCCAAGGAAGGTGGCATGCAGCAGAAGGGCCATAGATCATGGCAGCAAGACAACAAAATCCACTAGCAACAGAGGGAAGGGATGAACCTTTTCCTGTTCCTTGTGTTTTATGCAGGCCCTAGGATGGAGCAGCTCCCACACCCTTAACTGAATCATTCACCAACTCTAGACTTAGCTAATTCCAACAAGCTCCGTCAAAAAATGCATGAGCCATAGCAGCACAACTGGCGATAGCCAAATCTTGGAAACAGCCAAAACGCCCATCATCTGAAGAATGGTTGAAAAAGATGTGGTATTTTTATACAATGGAAAATTACTCAGCGATAAAGAATGATAAACTAGAAGAGTCATATAGAGTGGATGTTTCTTGAACATATACTCATCAGTGAAATAAATCAGACCTAGATATGTAAATATCATATAGTCTCCCTAGTGTAAGAACTCAAAAGAAAAAATAAAAATGGAAAGACACAACACAGCTGAATGGAAACCAAAGGCTTAAGCATTATACATTTTTCTGACAGCAAACAGAAAAAATAGGAAACATGGCAGGAGAAAAATCATGCACATATATGCACAGGATGCCTAAGAACCGCCAAAATATTTTTCACACTGAGGACAGCAATGGGTAACACTAAAATTATGCTTAGAATACCTACGATTTCTTGTCTTTTAGATTTGAACTGCTATTAAAGTAACTTCAGTTATTGCTACACTCTCTCCCAAATAAATGATTGGTTTACAAGACAAAAAAAGTTTTGATGATAAAAATATGTGTTGCAACAGCTATTGTTAATTTGCTGTTTTTATTTTGATAATATGTACCATATTATTGTTTTATATTTAAAAAATAAAAATAAATTCAAAAAAATGCATAAGCCTTTGGAGGGTATCTAGACACAAGTCATAGAACAATTTATTGTTTGGCACCACCCACAACAAGGGCAGGCGTCATTTTTCAGCAGACGCATCACCCACACCCGGAGCTACACCAAACCAATCTGTGCACTAATCCAGAACCGCACATCCATGACCGCGTCATTCCAGAAAGCCCTACCTTAGTGGAAGAGGCTTGGGAGAAACAGCTAGATATAAACTGCAACAATGAGGCTAACTAGCTGTCACCACAGTTACTAAACACATCTTAAGAAAGGAGAAAGTATTTCGGCTGATGATTCAGAGAATTCAGTCCACGGTTGGCGGCTTCCGTTGTTTCCATTTCCTGTGGAGAGGCGGCAACACAGCAGAGATGCTTAGGGCAAAGTTGCTCACCTTAGGGCAGCCAGGAAGAAATCAGAAGTAAATAATCAGAAAAAAGAAGGAGCTAAGGGCAGGATATACCCCTGGAAGTCATATTGTAGGGGTTCACTTCATTGCACTGAGCTCTATCTCCTAACAATGCACTCAGTTGGAAAGTCACCAGTTGGCCAATTCTTTTTTTCAGAACTGGGAATTGAACTCAGGCCCTTGCACTTGCCAGGCAAGCACTTATTCTACTGAGCTGTCTCCCCAGTCCCCTGTGAGTGAGTCATTAATGAGGTTAAACCCTCCTGACTTGTCATCCCTCTAGGGCCCACCTCTGAACACTTTTCACTTGAGCTTTTGGAATCTTGTGGGCATATTTCCTATTGAAGCTGTAAAAATTGTGTTCATAAAAATGTACATA
This sequence comes from Capromys pilorides, assembly GCA_004027915.1. NCBI lineage: Eukaryota > Metazoa > Chordata > Mammalia > Rodentia > Capromyidae > Capromys > Capromys pilorides. The sequence continues at coordinate 9,028 of PVKN010029713.1, forward strand.
GTATTCCAAAAAAGCAAATGTGTTTGGATGATACATACTAATTTTGCCTTGCAAGAATGGTTCATATCAGCCATTTCCTTCATTTGGAAAAGTGAACCCGTCAAATGGCTCCTTGTCATTTTTGCTATCATACCTCTCAACTGCTCCCACATGTCTTTCTTAAAATCTGCACTCAGGGACCTATGGTCGCATGTCATTCTACAAATGTATGGGGGTTTCATGATGCCCACAAAACTGTAGCCCAGCTATGGGATACCAAACAGTCCAACCCAGAATGGGCACTAAAGTCCCAAGCTTGAGATCTGTCCCCCATTGTTTTCTTACCTCATTTCCTCCACTGAAAGCTAATTTCTTTTTTCTCATTCATTTGTGCATTAATTTAGATAATGCTCAGTCCATTACAGAGTGAGCACAGAGAAGTTAAAGGATATCAGAACTTGTATGCTTGAATGTATTGGTGGATGCTAATAACTTCAGGTTCCTGCCCTGCTCTCTATATGTCTGTAGGACTGGAGGGCACTGTGCCAAGATAAATATGCCACGGGGTGAAAGCAATGCGAATGTTCAGAAGCATACATTTTATTTGAATAATTTTGGAGGAAAGTTAAATATTATAACTAATTCAAAACAATTTATATTAAATCATGGCCATAATAAGGTGTGCATTATAAATGATGTACTTTAATAACTGATTTGCATTTGTGAGTGTACTGCTGGCCAGGCCGTGCTGTGACTGTAGGTGACTGGGAAGACACGGTTGTCCCTCTCTCTCATTACGGGTGTTTAGGGGAAAATTTTGAGAAGCTCTGTTTTGCTATGTAGCACTTCTTTCCTGCTTTGATGAGAAAAACAGAGATGACCTCACTATTTTTCCGTTTCCTACTGGTGAACACAGGAATTGTCACCAACGGTCTTGTCCTGCATCACTGTTCGAGCCTTGGCTAAAGGGAATGCCTGTCTCGCACGCTCACCTCCATCGGTGTGCCTGACACCAACGTCCCCCACTGTGCCCTGACCTATCCCAGGTTCCCCTCCCCCACCCAGTCTGGCTCTACTGAAGTCATGAATGCGTTCATTAATTTTCATCAAAAGCCCTAATTTTATGCTAACCCCTCCTTTCCATCCAGTTCTTCTTTATTCTGTAGTTCATTCTTGGCAAGCCACAGTGTAGGGTTTCTGGTCCCCGTCTCTGCTTCAGCCAGCGTCTTCTGAATTCTACCCACCCCATTCCACTAGACTGTCCTGAGTAAGATCGTGCAAGTCATCCTAATCGATACATTTATAAGTCCTTTCATATTTAATCTTCCTGGTGCTGCCAATCCTTTGCAGTAGACGATGTCCTCCCAGTACTCTTTTTCTTCCCTTAAAGCATCCTCCGTGGCTTGGGCTACTGTGTTTAATTGCCCTCATTTTTGTTTTATTTCACTCTTAGTATTTGTTTCTCGTTTTTCTTTCCCAGGTGGGCTCCTTGCGTGGGAGAACGTGTTTCTATCTTTTAGGTACTGCTGAGCACTGATACTCACTTTAATTTCTCTGTGTCTCCCTACATGAGTTCAAGTGTTCTCACAATTTTATCTATTTGTGTTGCTGCTGTGTAACAAGTTGCCAGAAAACTTAGCAGCTTAATACCATAAACAGTTATTATCTCACAGCTTCTGGGAGTCAGGAGCCAGGAGTTAGCTCAGTTGAGAGCTTCTGGCTCCCACTCCACGGGGCTGTAGCCAAGCTGTCTCTGAACCACAGTCTCATTGGAAGGCTCACATGGGGGTTAAGGAGCCTGTTTCCAAAGTTTATGTCTATGTGTCCCCAGGCCACAGCGCCTTTCTACATGGTTTTCCCCACAGGAATACTTTTTGCTGTGGAAGCCCAGTTTCTCCAAGGTGAGCCGGTGAAGAGAAACTGGGAGAGACAGCCCAAAACAGACATCACTGTCCTTCCATAGTATTATCTTGGAAATTAATTCTATTGCTTCTGCTACCATCATTTATTAAAAATGAGTCAGGAAGCAGAAGTACAGCCAACAGCAAGAAGACAGATTCCACAGGGCACGGTCAGCTGCAGCTGGAACCACTGGGCCGTGTCCAGGCTGCCTAGCTGTGACCTGCGGCCTCGTGGTTCCTGTGTGTGGATCCCAGGCATCTCCCTCGGCTCCTGGGCTCCTGTGCCCGCCACCAGCAGCACGGCCCTACCTCAATGATTTGCAGCCACGTCAGTCTTTATATATTGCACAGCAAATATCATAACATCCCCTGCGATGTGGCTTATTTTGTATTATTTTCCCAATATGACAGAAACACAAATCTTAACTGGAAACCAAAAAGACACATTTTATCTTTGATGCTCTTTCATGCAACCATGATATCATTAGTCTTTGTTACCAAATTTCCTTGCTACAGATTGTCACCGCCTTATGTAGAAGGTTGTGCCTCACCTGAACCACAGCAGGAAATCTCATCCCTGAGCATGGCAGTCTAAGGCCCCCTGCTGAGCACGTGGCAGGGACCCTGAGGACAGAGGGGGACACGCGCAAGCTTTCCTCTGAGTACAGAAGGCATTCCTGAAGTGCTGTGATGTCGTTGCCGCTCCTGCTGTAATCTTTGATAAGGAGGAGGAGGAGGATGGTGGTAATTTTGACATAGATGAGCCACATAATCTCTGTTTTCAAAAGTGCAAGATTCAGTCTCACCCCCAAGATGCAAACAAGTTTTAGGTATCGATGGAGACTTTCACCCCCTGTCAAAAATGCCAAAACCATGGCTTCCAGTGCCACAGACCATCATCTCTGTCTCTGCACCTGGATTCTCAGTGAAGGCTCAGTCCTCAAAATAAACTCCGTGAATGAGGAAATCATCGCAGTGTAATTGGAGCTGCTAGAAAGCGTGGCTGTCATTGCAGTGAACGTGCTCTGACGGCGTCTCCTGTGGTCTCGGAAGCGGCATATCTAATCAATCGCCAAATCAATGATTCCATCCATGGCTCGTACAGCGTCTATGAGGCGGCTACGCATCCTTCCTGCAAGGCCCCATGTTCCCGCCTGGCCCTGTAAGGACATCCTCATGTCCTCCAGCGTGGATCAGCTAAGCTGTCCGCACCAGCCCTAACACATGCGGGAAAAGCTGAGAGACAGACACTGTCACCCAGCAGCCGCTGCCAGCCCTCTCCTGCCTGCGAACGCAGTGGCCTTCCAAATGTAAAAAGACAGTTGGTGCCTTAGGACAAATTTAGCTGAGGCTGGGCTACAGCGCGCGTGGTTACTAGCATGAAAATTCATTCACAGGAGTTTGGAATATAACACCGGACACAAGATGCATCGCGGCTGCCGCGCTCCGATCCCAGATAAGGCCGCGGCAGTAACAGATGGGGCAACAAGGCGCTTATCTTGTTAGGTGATGGATTTATCGTTTTTCTCCTTCCTACATATTCTATAGTGTTCAGTGAGTGGTGCGTGCATGCGTGCATGCATGTGTGCGTGTGTGTGTTTACTGTGCAGCATATGGAGAGTGAATTGATTTCTGTTCTTCCTTGATTCAATAAGAACAAGAGCACAGGATAAACAGCTTGTTGTGCTAGAAAAATTTCTAAAGAGTCAAAGAAATGTCAAATTGCCTTTTCTTTCTTTCTTTCCTTTTTTTTTTTTTTTTTTATTTTAGGAAAGGGTCTACGGAGTATTCGGGTCTTACTATTAGATCAGACCATAATCTGCCTGTCTACAGCCTCCCAAGAGCTGGGATTACAGGCAAGCAGCACCATGCCCAGTCACAATTGGTGTCTCAGCGTGCCCCGGGGATGGAGCTGGCATGGCAGGCCCAGGATCTTCTCTCCTCTCCTCGCCTCGCCTCGCCTCGCCTCGCCTCGCCTCGCCTCGCCCCCCCCCCCCCCCCCCCCCCCCCCCCCCCC
>PVKN010029714.1:0-12926 GCA_004027915.1 Capromys pilorides
AAGCAGGCCTGGAAGGGACCTGTGGAGTGGCCTTCCCTGTGAGAGGACCAGCGGGATAGCCTTCCTTGTGAGGGAACCTGTGGGGTTTCCTTCCCTGTGGGGAGACCTGCGGGGTTTTCTTTTCTGTGAGGGTCCAGCAGGGTGGCCTTCCTTGTGAGGGGACCTGTGGGGTGGCCTTCCCTGGGAGGGGCCCAGTGGGCTGTATTTTCCTATGAGCTGCACCCTTTGCGATGGCTGGGCTGAGGGAGGGAACCATGTCTTGGTACTGTGTCCCTGGGCCTGCAGGCACATGGGTCTGGGGTGCGCTGTCCCATGTCCCAGACGCTGGGGACGATGGAGCTGCCTTCTGCCTCACACAGACCTTCCCTCACATGTGAGCTTGGTACCTTCCAGGAAAGGGGAAGAGGAAGGAGAAAAGAAACTCACGCCAAGCCCTTTGGCCTGGGGCGTAGTCAGCGAGCTGTGCACCTGCTGATGAGGCAGGAGGCCCCTTCTGCCCACGCGGAGAGGCCTCCATGTGCAGCACTAGCCCGGCAAGCCCTCGAAGCCGGAGCGCCCTTCTTACCATTGTTGGCCTCTGTCTATGCAATGCACAAGTTTCATTTCTTTTTTTAACTTGGAGACCATGAGTGTTTTATCGAGATATTTACTTGAATTTTGTTTAAAGAGACAGCTATTGGAAGAAAAGGAACACATAAGCAACCGTCAGGCGGAACTGGAAGGACAGTATCAAGAAGCGCTTGCGACGGAAAGAAGCAAGTGGCTGGACGAGCAAGAAGCAGACCTGAAGCAGCGGGTTGACCACGAAGTGGTGCTCGCCAGAGCGCGCTGGGACAAGGAGCAGAAGGAGGTGTGTGCGCTAGCTGCTGCCTCCCGCGTGTAGTAATGCGGAGAGGCAGCCACGGAAGGCAGGCCGTCCTCCTGACACGCAGGCAGGGAAGTCCTTGGCAGGTGTATGGCAGTCAGCCATTCGCCCAGTTGGCTTTCAGAACTGGGCTGTCCGCAGTTGGCTGTACCAGTTTTATTTTCTAAAATTGCCTCCTCTTGATTCTTCATCCAACTTCAGGATATAACAGTTTCGGGGGCACTTCTTTGATGCCTACAAATGAAGCTGTCTCACTTCGGATTATAAAACAGTTTTGGTAACTGTAATGTCTATAATCCATAAATAATCTGTGTAGTAGATTAGAAGAAAAGCAACTCACAGGCTCAGAAGCACAGAGTTTTTATCCATTGCTTAAGAAGCAAGTGAGATTACGGAATGCTCACGGTGTCCTAGAAAGTTGAGAACCAGATTATGGTCTTTTTTCTTTTTCTTTTTCTTTCTTTTTTTTTTTTTGTCTTTTTGAGACAATGTCTTGCTATGCAGTTCAGGCTGGCCTTGAGCTCACTTTTGTTAAATCTACTTTTTTTTTAATGTGGAAACAGGGATTGAACTCAGGTCCTTGCTTTTGCCAAGCAAGTGCTTGTTCTGTTGGCTATCTTCCAAGCCTTTTGAGTTCACTTTTGTAGCTCAGGCTGTTCTCGAGCTCACACTGATCATCCTGCCTCAGCCTCCCAAATGCAGGGATTACAGGCGTGCACCACCATGATGCCGGTGTCAGGTTATGGTCTTGCATACTTATTTGGAAATGAAAAAACTCTTGAACCTATTTAAAATAGGTTCCATTTTCCACAGGAGTAGTATCAGTGTTAACCTGGTAGCCAGGGAAACAGTTTAAAAGCCCTGGAAGGAAAAAAAAGCCAGCAGAATTTGCTACTTCACAGTTTGGCCTGCAACTGTGTTTAGATCTACTCCAGCACCCTGCTGAGAGTGGGGAAGTCATCGTGTTGCCAGGAATGCCTCTCCTAAGTGCAGACTGTTCAGTCAATGTTAACACCATGCGAGTAAGATTCTCTTGCGCTCAAGCGAAGTGAAACTATTTTTCTAGATCAAAGATTTCAGGTTTGGTGTTTCCATTTACTCAGTGCCCGGTTTGTGGAAAGAGCTAGATTGATGACACAATGCACATTGCATACAGGTTAATAGCAAAAGTGTTTTATGTCATCTTTGTACTGGTTGTGTAGAAAGTGAAATATTGAGAGTAAGGGAGGCTGACTGTACCCTGTGTAATTAAATCTTCCATAGGATTTTTTCCTCTTGTAAAAGCACAAAGTAACTTTCAAGTTTTACTTGGAAATATATTTTCATTGACTAGCGCTATGCCTGGACCTACATGGGTTTGAGACACAGCTGTGCTTCCGCTTCTGTCTCGCTGTAATTCTAGTTTGTACTTGTTTGAATGTTTTTCTTCTCAGATGCTTTTTCTTCTGAAAACAGATCAGACAGAAACTAGTTCAACAGCTGGAGGAGGAGTGGCAGGCGAGGCTGGACGAGACGCGAAGGGCAGCGTTGGGAAGGGCGACTTCAGACTGCGGCAGCCAAACTGACCACACCGCCGCCCCGGACGTCGGGTCCAAGGCCGAGGCTGAGGCTGAGGCTGAGGCTGAGGCAGCCGCGGGAGAAGGGCAGCAGCGCCAGGCGCAGCGAGACCTGGGGCGCGAGAAGGAAGCGGCCCTGAGGGGGGCCCTGAAGAGTCTTGAAGTCGACCTGGAGCTCAAGCGCTGCGAGAATATTACCAGACAGGTAACAGGCCCAGCATGGCAGAGCTGTCAGGCGGCCCCGTGCTGGAAATCTGTGGGCCTTACACTTTGAGAAGTTTGCGCGCTTCTAGAGTGCTAAGACCCCAGTGTGCGGGAGCTGCAGGAGGCCTGACCTGGGGCCTGGGGCTGGGATTCCCACCAGCCACCACAGCGCAGGGCCTGGCCCTCTGTCCCTCAGCCTCCCACAGGTCAGCTTGTAACTGGGGCAAACGGCTTCACTTCCAGGGAACCGCGGCCAGGAGCGGCTGTGTCACGGAGTAGGGAAGGGACAGGTGGCCATCATCTGCTAGCTCTGTCTGAGCTGTCACAGAGGTTTTTTGAGTGTTTTTAGTTTTGGGACTCTCTCTACTTTTAAACCTTGGGACCTCAAAGAGCTTTGTGTCAGGTTGGTTCCTATTTGCTGTATTGGAAATCAGATCTGAGAGATGAAAACACAAAGACAAAAACCAGCAGAGCTTCTGCTGGCGGTCGGAGCACTGGCGTCATCAGCACAGACCGAGGCTGCTCGCGAGCCCGCTGCTCCCGGAGGCTGATGGGAGTGAAAGGGGCAGCGCCTTAAATGACCTTGAAACAGGTCTGACCCCACAGATCCCCGCTTCTCCATCGTAGACACTTCCTTCTTATTGGGACACAGTCCCTGACACCTGTAATTTAGTGTTTTGATACAGGGTCTCGTGACGCTGCTTGGACAACCCCCTAGCTCTGGGATCACAGGCGTGCGCCACCACAGCCTGTTCCTGACCCCATAGTTCAGAGCAAGAGAGCTTTGCTTTGGCTCTCAGGTTCCCAAGTTCCAGTCCGCGGTCAGCTGGCTCAGACGCAGCAAGTGGGTGGCAGAAGGGCCGGGTGAGGGCAGCTGCTCAGCACATGGTAGCTGGAGGCAGAGGGGGATGGGTGTGGGGTGGGGGAGCCCTTCTGGGTGCAGCCCCGGTGACCCCTTCTTCTGACCAGGTTCCACCTAATAGCAGGTCATCACCAGTCGCGCCGGTAGCCCCAGGTCCGGACACCTCCCCTACACTGGGAGCTGTCTCAGACCCAAATCAGAATGGTACCTGACAGTCTCTCTAGCCTGGAAGAGATCCCCGAACCTTGGAGTAGCTGTTACATTTATTATTTAATAAACTAAATAATCCTGAATTAAGATTTTTTAAAGAAATACTTATTTTGGTAAGTATTTGAAATTTTGCTTATTTGTTACATTGTTCTGTGCGATTTTGCATGGCATTCTTAAAGCCTGGAAACGGCAAATACACATTAGACTTCATAGTATCAAGCTAGGTCAACTGATTGGTTTTTTTTTTTTTAGTCATATTTTATTTTATTTTTTGTTTATCTTTTTATATTATGGCTGGCTCTGCCTGCCCTGGGGGTGGGACTGGCGCAGCACGTGGTGCCGGGAATCAAACTGTGGACCCTGTGGTTGCCTAAGCTTGCCAAAGCAGGCGCTTAGACCACTGTGCCATCTCACTGGCCCCAACTGATTGGTTTCTCAAGAACATGAGCTCTCCGATAACCTTCAAAATAAAGTGTAACAGCCGCCAACACATCGTCGCGTCAGCCGGGTCCAGGTGACGTCAATCCCTGATCCCGCACGTGTCAGCCAAAGCAGGGGTGAAGGCTGCTGGGTGTGGCAGTGCCGTAGAAAGCGCTTGTCAGTGATCGCGATTGCAAGGCAGGTGGAATCCAGACGTGATCTCTAGCAGATCCGTGGAGTGTCTGCTCCCGGATTGCTTCCCACGCCCCTGGCCGGCACCCTCACAGCTTCTGTGGAGTCTTCAGGGTCACAAGCGATCCCTGCCGGGTGCTGAGCTTCGAATGTGCAGTTTCACCTCTATAACATGGGAGCTTCTGCAGGTCACGGCCAGGGACCCATGAGGCTAGAGAGAACACTACTAATAAGACTCACAGAACCGTGGGCCTGCTTGAGTCTGGCTAAGCTGTTGGAAGTAGTGTTCTGCACAGTGACACTGGCCTTCCTGGAGACACTGTCCTGGCCTCCTCTGCAGTAAACACTGTGGAGGACAGAAGGACAAAGTATATAGAGCAGCTGACAGCAAGGAGCAGTAAACACAGAGCAATCACCGAGGCAAGAGTAACAGTGATCAGGGGCCCGCCAGATGGCGCAGTTGATTAAAGCGTCTGCTTAGGTAGATACAGGGATCAGGGTTTGATGCCCGGCCTGCCGGGCTGGCCTGACCTCTGGGGAGCGCTACGTGGGCCTGGTGGCGCACCTGTAATCCCAGCGCTTGGGAGGCTGAAAACAGGAAGATCACTGAGACCCTGTAGACCTTGTCCTAAATACATTTAAAAGAAAAAAGCGTCACAGTGATCATGAAGTTACTCAGTCATCTCCTGTGGCTTGGAAGTGCAGACACACACGTCTTTCTTGGAAGCTATGCGCACCCAAAATACAGTGTGGTGCCGCACCCCTCCTAAGGAGCTGTGTCTGAGAATTTATTTCGCTCCAGAGGAGTTCGTGTTTTTACCACCCGAGGAGCTGTTGGAAGCAAACAGTCCAGTACAGCGTGCCCTGGCACTTTGCTGGCCCCTTGGCACGGCAGTCCTGCCTGTGCCATGTTGATTGGCAGCTCTCCTAGGACCATCCTGCAGGCCACTCCCTTCTGTGTCATCACAGGTAGCCGTGTATGTTTTGTACATTGAGGCAAGTAGTAAGTATTTTGCTTTACCATCCAAACAGTATCAGATAGCTTGTTTTTCTCCAGGATCAGACATTCTAGGAATAGTAGGTATTTCGGAGCTACTTGTTTCTTTGTGAATGCTGTGTTTATCTGTACAGTAGAATGAGAATGAGTGGACTAAGATCAGAGGCGTCTTGCTTAGCAACCACACAACCACGTCTTGGTCTGTGACTAGGTTGTTAAAGGAATGGGTGGCTAAAGGAAAAGTGTGTCCAACATATGTTATGGAGTTTAGAACGAAGAAGCTGGCAGGGAAGACCCTGACCTGAGACCTTGCTTTTATCCCATGATGCTTGTAAGCGGTGCTGTGACGTGCAACGGGACACAGCCATTGTGCTGTTCCACCTGGTATAATCAGCAAAATCACAGTATTATATGAGCGAGGTGTGCTGTGTTTTAAAAAGCCATGGAGGTTTTATCAACAAGATGGACAGAACTGTCCTAAAAACAAACAAACAAACAAAAAAAAGACAGGTCAGAAGTCTGAGTGGTGACCGGGTGTGGTGGCGCACACCTGCAATCCCAGCACTTGGGAAGCTGAGGCAGGAGGATCAGTGCAAATTCGAGACCAGCCTGAGCTGCAAAAGTGAGCTCCATGCCAGCCTGAACTGCATAACGAGATCCTGTCTCAAACAGACAAAAACAACAACAACAAAGTCCAAGTGGTGGTCATAAATCTAGATAGCTGCTAACCAGGTAGGTCTTAAATGTGGGATATCTGAACATATAACACTATCAGGCTGTATTCTATCAGTTATTATTTATTTATTGTCTTTTTGAGACAGTGTCTCACTGCAGTTCAGGCTGGTCTTGCACTCACACCAACCCTCCTGCCTGAGCCTCCCAAGTGCTGGGTTTACAGGCGTGCACCACCACGCCTGACTCTATCAGTTATTATTTTCCACAGTGTTTACTAGGAAAGCGCTTTGTAGTAAAAGAAATGTTTACGGGTGTGTCTTGGTCACTTTTCTCATTGCTGAAACAAAATACCCAGTACCCGAAGTTAAGGGGGAGAGGCTTATTTACGTGGCTCACAGGTCAGCACACAGCCGGCTGGCTGGAAGGCAGGCGTCACATGGCAGGAGTGCCACTGTCCAGGGCAGTGGTAGTTGGCAAAACCACAAGACGGTGTGGCCCGAGCCGCCTTCCGCCCCTTGCCAGGATCAGGGGGGTGGCAGTCCAGTCAGGAAACAGACCCAGCGGTCTCCCTCCCTCCCAGCATCCTTAATCCCAGCATCACACCGGGGATCAGTCACACACTGGATTCAGCCACCTCTGCAAAAACCCTGTGACCACAGGAGGCCCTGGGGGGACATTAGACATGAAGCGTAACAAGCATAACAGGTGCGTCTTTGGTATTTACGAGGCCATAGATCTTGTGAGGAAAAACAAGAGCGTACAATGGTATCAATGAGATGTCTCATAGTAACTTTTTTAAGGAATATAGATTTTTATAAATATTTTGCTTTCTCTACTTTTCTAATTTCCTAGAGTTTACTTCTGGTATATTTGTGCTTCAGTGAGGAATACAGCCCCAAGCAGCTCTGCTTTCATATGTATGAATATTCATGTGTATCCATGTTTCAAAAGAAAGGGATAAGGAAAATTATTTCATGATCTTATAACCAGATCACCTTAGTTCTTTATTTTTTTCCTGAATTGAGGTCTTGCCCTCATTCTTTTATACAAACTCTTTTAAAAAATTAAAAAAAACTTTTTTATTGGTATGGTGATTGAGCCCAGGGACTTGATACTATGCTGCGTCCCCAGAGCTTTGTTTCCGTTTTATTCTGAGACAGGCGTGCATTGAGTCCCTGAGTTGCTCAGGCTGGGCTCACACTTGGAGTCCTCCTGCCTGAGCTTCCCAGAGTTCGGGATCTCGAGCGCATTTCCCCATGCTGGGTCGTATAGGCGAAGTCTTGCCAGCAGGAGAATGCCAGGCCTTAAGACTGTGCGCTTCCAACAGCGTGTGTGGGGGGCAGTGACTGGACAGCAGGCATCGGCATCCCCCCGATGTGCTCGTCCTTCTCCCCAAGATAGATAGACCTTCCTTGGAAACGGCGATTGGTACTCGGGGCGAGGGGTTCTAAGGTGGCCGTGTTGCTTCTCGCGCGTGTGCATTCTTGCTTCCGGTTTTGGCGTTTGCACGGGGCAGTGTGGGCGCGTCCGAGAGGAAGGATTGGAACGTGCGGTGTGGGCGCTTGGAGTCAGGGTGAGCGCGCACGGCTGCTGTTTGCAGATGAGGTCTCCCCGAGGCCGCACGCCCCTCCACCTCGTTCTCCTGTCGCGTCCTGCAGGTGGAAGCAGCCGTGCAAAGCGCTCGTCGCCGATGGCTGGAGGAGCTGCCAGAGCTCGCCGAGTACAAAGCTCGCCTGAGAGCCGAGCGCCAGAAGTGGGAGGAGCAGCAGGAGGCCGCTGTGGCCAAGCGGGTGAGTGGCCCCGAGGAGCAGCAGGAGGAGGCCACGTCCCTCTCCTCCTCCCTCAGCCGGCTGAGCCATAGCACCCGACGCTGTAACCCGGGATGGGCTTCATTTGGTTCAGGGTTTCAGGTGGTTCAGTCCACGGTCTGAAGGATCGTAGTGGGAGGGAGAGGTGGAGCCAGAGATGGAGGGGCGGGGCCAGACACAGACACGCACACCCCGGCCCCACCTCCCGACGCTCGCGGGCACACCCACCAGTGTGCTCCTCCAGTCCCCAAGCCGACCCCAAGCTGCAAGCTGACACCAGTCCCACACCTGCATCTAGGAATCGGTACCTACTGGAGGAGTTGGTGAGGGGTTGTTTCAGACTGTGCGTGTTAACAGTAGCTAAGGCCTGGCCAGGGGTGTCTGTTCCCACAGCATCAAGGTGTGAAGGAAGAAACAGGAGGTATTTGGCATCTTAAAACTCTCACGAGGAGAGGGACAGTCTTGACTTAGAGGTTAATTTGCCTTCCATCTATGGGCAAGATTGACCACAGGTGGTTCTCTCATAGCAGTGGCAGCAACCGTCCCACACATTCTCTCGGTACATCGCCAGCTCTGCTTTCCAGAGATGTCCTGTTCCTTGAAAGGAAAACTTCTATGTCCCAACTATGTGTAATCTTCCAACCCAATTTACTGGTCTAAAGCAGCTCTAACCAAAATGCCAGCAAGCTGAAAATAGTTTTAAAATTTGATGTGAAAAAAAAAATCCTAAAATTTATTTGGAAAAATAAAGAGACTAGGATTATTTTAGTGGTCTAGAGAAGGAGTCCTACCCCAGCACCCACTGGCAAACTGCTCAGACAGCCCTGAGTCACAGAAGAGAACTATGTTTAACTCAGCGCAGTGCAGGTGTCAGGGAGGCCCAGCTGTGAGTGAAAACTTAGTGAATTATTTGAGAACAATTATTTGAGAATAAGACATTTCTCCATCGTAAGTAGCCTCATGCTAGACAGGCATCAACTTGCAAAAGTTATGTTTACCATCCCGTGCCTCACCCTAAGCTGCGTGTTGACGGAGGGAGGCATTTGTAAGTGTGAAAACAGAGAAAAAATTAAAAGGAAGTTAAATATTTCAGATATTTCTGACAACTCATTTTTGAAGCAGTGAACACAGTGGCAAGAATAAAATAACAGGTGTAAAGCCAACATTGAAAACATTTTTGTATTTTTAAATAAGATAAAAATTAAGAGAAGTGTTAACACTAATATATGATAGAGAGCTTGTAGAAATTTGTAAGAAAAATGAGAGTCTGTGGCTAAGTCCCAATAAGGAGCAGCTGGTCTTTGTGTCTAAAGAGCTCCACAGAGGGCGTTCACACCTCTGTGTGCTGGGGAGATGAGAGCAGGCAAGCTCAGGGCGCCTTCTGTGCCTGCTGTGTCTGTCCTTCCTTCTGAGGTCAGCAGAGTGCAGCAGGTTGCATCGAGGGTGCAGCCCCGAGCCCGGGCCACAGTCCCTTGGAGAAGAGCGTGGTGTGTATCCACGGCTGTGCCTCCCTCAGGCCTCGTGTGCATCGTCCTCTCTACAGAGTCCGTAAGGAAAAGCCAGCTTCTTGAGTTTGGAAGGAGTCACGCTGGTGCCCTTGTTCCCAAACTGCGGTGCCTGTTGGAACCTCATGAGGACTCTTAAAGGTCCTGTTGCCCGGCGCCACCCTCAGGTGGAGTCGTGAGGGGTTCAGGTTGGGCATCAGTGCTGGTTTAGTGTCCACTTCTCAGGTGTTTCTAATGTACAGTGACATTACAAGATCATTGATAAGTCCTGTCCTGTTCTGTGAAAACTTCCCCCCAGGGTACAGACTTTTGGTAAGGCTGGGCGGGTCATCCAGATTCCATGGAACCCACCACCTCGACCTCTACACGGGCCATCTGCAGGGTCTCCTCGACCTCCATTGCAGTGTGAGCTGTTTTCTGTCAAAACACCACATATGTGTGTTTCAAGTCTCGGCAGCATCGGTGGAGCCAGTGGCAAAGGGATTTGCGGTGAAGCCCGTGGTAAAGCTCGCCTTACCCGGGCGTTCTCTTAGTAGAACACTGCTATGTAGACGTCCCCCTCCTCATCCCGCGCCTTGGCGTGGTGTTAGTTACGCACAGTCACCACAGTGTAGGTGAGGACGGTGAAGATGCGCAGTTGTGCCTTTCGATGCTGTGTGTCCCCATAACTTTGGTCGCAGCTAGGGGAAATTAGAAGCAAGAAGGACTCAAGCTAAGTCATCCACTGCTTATTATGTGGCCAAAGATAGGACAGCTGAGGGAGGAGGGGACTTCCGAAGGCTGCGCATCCCTAAGTAGTAAAAGCTGAGTAACGTTTGAGCCTTCCTGATTCTCCGGCTCTGGGCTAAATACGGTAGTTGGATGGCCTCCCGCGTTACGCACTAGCATTGTGCTTGTCCCTGGCTACACCGAGGAGAACACTGGGGCTGTGGGAAGTGGAGGAATGGCCAGCAGAAGGTCAGTGTCACAGACGCCCCGCCGTTGGCTCCAGAGCCGCATTCCTCCTTAGCCCTTGGGCTGGGATTAGAGCCAGAGCCCAGATTTTTTGATAACCCTATTACTTTTTGATTATGGACTATGATGTTATCTACGTGTCATTCTGTTATAAAAATGAGATGAATGAAAAAATGACTTTCTAGTCGGTCATTTAATAAACTGTCCTAGCCACTAAAATTGCATGACTTATCAGGAAGTCAGCTTTCCTTAGCAGACTGCTTTGGCTTTAAGTAAAAGGCACTTAATTTGCGGAGGGCCTTAGATAAAATTTGAGACTATACCTGTATTTGAAATACTAATATGAAATATTCCTGAAACTAGTTTTAGAAATTATGTGTGTGTGTATAAAAATTTATCAAATATATATGCCCTTTTCAACTTCTGGTCCCCTGTCAGGAAACAGATGTTTTTAAAAACATCATAATTATAACTGTTAGATGATTTAATGAAGGACAAGTTCTGTGAGGGTGGCATGTAAGTACTGTGTTTTATGGAATAGCATTGTGTCTACATTCGCTTCTTCCCTTTCCTCCGGGCTTCAGGTCGCCCCGTTACTTACTTAGTTGACTTTGTTTCCACCGAGGAGGATCACGTGTTCTTCTAACATGTCTGTCGCTGTGTCCTGTAGCTCTCATGTGCGGTGTCAGAAGCTAAAGAGAAATGGAGACGCGAGCTGGAGGACACGAAGAAGGGCGGGACCGCTGTGCAGGAGCTGCAAGAGCGGGTCTGCGCTCTCCAGAAGGAGCTGGAGCTGAAGAGCGAGGAGCTCCCGGCGGCCGTCAGGGCCGAGCTGGCCAAGGCGCGCAGCGAGTGGAGCCGAGAGAAGGAGCAGGAAATCCGCAGGCTGCAGGAGCAGAACGAGCAAGACTACCGGCGGTTCTTGGACGATCACCGCAACAAAATCAGCGAGGTGCTTGCGGCCGCGAAGGACGACTTCGTGAAGCAAAGGGCCGAGCTGCTTCTGCAGAAGGAGACCGAGGCTCAGGCCCGCCTAGACCAGAGCCGGAGGGAGTGGGCGCTGCAGGAAGCCCAGCGGGTCCAACTCGAGATCCACCAGTACCAGGAGGACCTCCTGATGGCCCTGGGCCGCCTCCTGCGGGACGACGCCCCCGAGAAGGGCGGGCCTGGGCTCCCCGAGGACGGGCAGCTTGCAGGCCTCCTGGCGGCTTGCTCTTCCAAGTGGGTGTCTGTGCAATACTTTGGGAAGCTGCAGACCTGCATCCGGAAAGCCCTGCAGGACAGGCTCTGCTCATGTGCAGCAGACGCAGGGTCGCCGGAGCGGGAGAAGGTACGTTCCCACAGCCCAGGGGCTGTCGAGCGGCATCGGGACGGTTGTCAGAGTTGCCACGATGTTTTTCTCCTTTCTTTTACGGTTTAATAGTTGTAAGTCTCAGTATTTTTACCAGTGGCTTAAAAATGTTTTGTAGCTGATCCAGAGGATTGGGGGTTTTCTTGCCAAAGAGACTTAGCTGCTTCACAGTGCCGTCCGTGGGAGGCCCAGTGCTCGCCTCTGACTGCCTTATTTTTTCTTTAAGAAAAACAAGGGCCTGAGATTTCAGAAGCGAGTAATGCTCATGCTTAAAAAACCCTGAGAAGCTCTCAGAAGCGTGTCTTTGCCCTCAGTGAACTTACTGTTTATGTAGGCAGAAGAGATGGAACAAAGTGAAGAGAGTGGGTACAGAAGCAGGTACCTGCGGACTGCTGGGCGGAGCCCTCGCGCAGCCCCGCTGGGACAGCACAGAGGTGCCTGCAGGGTGAGCCCCTGCACTGCTGTACCTCCCGGGCCTGGCACCTGCGTGGCTTGTGTGGAAGATGAGACGGGCAAAGTCCAGCCACCATGTGATCCAAGGAGCTCGGTGTGCATCGAGGGCCCAGGATGATGCCCTGGGTCTCATCAGCCAGTTTCGAATTTTACAATCAGAGGTGGAAGAAATGCCGGTGTAACGAGGTTCGTCTGAGAGAAGAGTTGAGATGAGAGCTAGCAGCTGTCCGTCTGTCAGGCTTCCAGGCCAGAGCCGCGCACTTGCGGTTCATGCCGAGGGCTGAAACCTGGGTCCTGGCACTTGGCGATGACCGCTTAGTCCTTTGGGTAAACCTATGTTAAGTGGCCCGTTTGAAAAAGAAAATATAAACCCTGCCGAATTCCTTAGAGATGGGTAGGGTACACCTAGAACAACGCGAGCTCCCTGGGGCCTGCCCGGGACACAGCAGGGAGGACACCAGTGCTTCCCAGTGGAGCGTAACAGACCCTTGAATGCACAACGGTGTTACTAAGGAGCAGGTGCCGTTGACAGACAAGGGATTGCAAGATGGCACCCAAGGGCAGTGTTTGCGGTTTTATTTGGGGGAAATAGGTGGCAAAAACAAGAAGCATTATTGATAGCCGGGTTTAGCATGAGAGTAGATGAGAAAGTTATGTTAGCACTTTTGAGTTTGCTGCCCTACAGAGACGCCCCTGCTTTAAAAGCAAGGCGGCACTAACATCTCTGGCCTGCCATTCACATGGACTCCTGGCACACGGAATATGTTTTGGGCCTTCGGAATGTTCTGGACTTCGTATTCCATCAGCCCTGGGGTCCTCTTAGCAGGGCGGTGTAAACAGTGTAAGATCATCTGGGTGACTTCATGTGGCTTAC
>PVKN010029715.1:0-12919 GCA_004027915.1 Capromys pilorides
AGACCCAAAGCTATTGGACACTGTGTAGTCAGTTTTTAGAACTTATTTATGCTGACAGGATTTTTTTTGTCCTTGGGGATCTGTTTTAACCCATGGAATGTCTTTCAAGTCCTTGTACATGAACAACAATGTATATTATATTTGTAAAAACTATTCTTAGCATAATTTTGATTAGTAAGCAACCTGAATATATTGCAGTATCTCAGTGACAGCTAAAGTAAGATGTCTTTTAAAGTCTGTTTCTTTTGAGGTGTGATGCCTAGAAGGAAAGTCAGGGCTGGAGAGGAACAAGGAGACCTGCGTAGCAATAAGCTGGGTTTTCCTTTAGTCATGATTACTCAGGGCTCTTCCATGGAAATGGTAGGTAGAGATAACATCTGGCCAGAGGGAAGAGACAGGCTCAGTGCCCTTTAGTCCTTCTGGACCATCTGGGAAGCCGAGTCTGAGCTCTGGGGCCTCTGCCTTAGAGTGCAATCTCACCTCTAGTGGCTGCCTTTGGCAGTCAGGGCATGGCTTATGGGCCTCGTAAGGCAGTCCCTCTTATGGGGGCCTGACTTCCAACAGTAGTAGCAGATGAATCTCATTGCTGTTGAGCTTTTCTTGGAGCCCAGAGAATCAGAATTAGGGCTGTACTGAGGCCACAATAATGGCCATTTTTTATCTCCTTTGTTTTCTCTCCCTGTTTTTTTCCCAGTTTTAGACCATAGGACACTAAGAATCAAAACAGTTTTTATTAAAGTATCAAGTTATCTAAACTAAAGTTTATCTAAGCAATGAACTTATCTGTAGCATAATCTGTCCCTCTATTAAGTTAGGATCTAGGGAAGTATATTTTATCAGTTTCTCTAACATTTTTAAAAATCAGGAGAGTGTAATCTTCTTCCTGGTAAATAGCTGAAATTTAATAACTAAAGGCTTGGTTTAGCTCTTAGACTTTTAAGAATATACACTAGAAAACTTTTGTATTATCATCTCTTGCCTGACTATTAGGCCAGCAGGGGTCTGGCTGCTTCGGTTCCAGTGGGAACAGGTAGTTTTACTGGCTGTAATTGTCTTTTTATTTTAAAAGACATCATTTATAAAACCAGCTAAGGATAGATGTAGCTTTGTATGGGCCTGGATTACAGCTGTTCTAGAAGCCCACCCTTTAGAAAGGCAAATAAGGGAAACCTTACTTTTAATAATAGTGGGCGAGGCTGTGACTAAGACTATCAGGAAGCAGCAGCCTTAGGCGTCTGAACTATCTGGATTTTTTTTTTTTTTTTGACAGCCCATATGTATAATTTAAAACTAGGTAACAATGACCTTTTGGTCTATAAAAGTTTCTTCTAGAGATAGAACAATTGACCAGAGGATTTAGCCCCGTACACTGAGCCAAGTCTCTAGACACTTGTGTTCTCCACCTAATCACCTAGATAAACATTTTAGCAACTGGACAAGATTTAAACTTGAAGCTCACAGGTGAAACTTATATTTATCTTCTAGCAATCACATTTTACATATTGGTAAAAATATATTATTTTAAGGCTGACAAAAATCTCTTTTTACTCTTAAAATGTAATGTACAGATGTAAATCATTTCCTTGACAGTAGAATACCCAAGCCCCGCAAGGGATAGTTAAAAGCCTGAACAAGATTTACCTCGAACTTTACAGCAAAGGCTTTGAAGTCTACAACTTCTCTCTTACACACCTAAATGGTATCTAGACCTAGATCCTCCCTTATATGAAATGTGTCGGTCCCAAACATCTGCTGTTTTTTAGAGACAGCTTCTTCTGGTGTCACCCAGAAGCCAGTTCTCTCCACCATGTCTCAGGCTCAGCCTCCCAAAGGAGATCTTCCCAAAACACTAAGCCAGGACATGGCTTTTTTGTGTGTCTTCCTGGACGGGCATAGTTCTCTTTGTCTCATCTGACCCAGAGACGGGGTATGTGTCCTTTCCTTAAAATGACTTCCCTGTCTTCGGCGTTGACTAACGCTCATTTTCTAAGGGCTTTATTTAGTTGGAACAGTCTATGTCATTTTTTTTTTAAATTGTACATACCTCTGAAAAGGAAAGTACAAAGAGGTGGGAAAATCAGGAGTAAAGTGAAAGCAAGGAAACTGAAACAGAACAGGCCTGACATTTCCTCTAGCATGCAGAGGGGGATCAGAGCCAGTCTGTCCCAGTGAAACCTGTCCTCCAAGTCTTTAAGAACGGTTGCCGACCTAATGTCATTTAATTAGCAAAAGGAGTATCGTGTTTTACAGACAGGCATGTATAATTTTTAAGTCTGAGCTGGATTTGAAAGTCCCATTTTAGAAGTTTGTACAAAGTCTGCTAGGAGGCTTGTTAACTTTTTTTTTTTTTTCTAGAGCTATTGTCTAAAGTCAAATAGGAAATACCAGTACACTTAACAACTAGTTCAGATGGAGCATATAAATATAAAACAGTTATAAAATGCCTCATTAAAGAATTACCATAACCCAATAACCATTTTATGTTTTAGCTTATATTTACCAACATATTTTGACTAATATTTTAACTACTGCACAATGAATTTATCTGTACCAGGTGGCAGGCGGTGGCTGGGGGCCACGGCCACTTCTCATCAGTTGGAACTGCCAGCGTGATCATGTAGGATCAGCCGATCATCTCAAGATGATGTCAGGAACGGCAAACCTTAAGTCAGTTCGGAGGGTCGTGGGCAAGATCAATTTAAGCCCCAATATAAGGTAGCTAAGATGACTCTTTAGACTTTATAAGTAAGAGAAAGGTTAAACAATCCCTCAGGAGGCCAAAGGACTCTGAAAGAAAGTCATTTCAGTCCACAAAAAAGTCTTCAGTTTTCTTGAATAAGAAACTTGGATCCTTTGGCTTGATTTCTGAAATCTTTAAATGGTCAAGAACAAGTTGCAAGGAGACACAGGGGAAGAAGCAGCCTGACTCACATTAGACACAGACACAAATGAGGGCCGCAAAGAGACAAGACTGACAATGAACATGCAAATCTAGTCTCTGGGATCCTAGATCCCAGGACACAGTAGGGAAGACAAATGCGCGAGGGCTAAACGGTGTAAAGCATCCAAAAACAAATGTCCGAAGGCCCAAATGCCCAGAGGCTCAAATGCTCGGAGGTTCAAATGCCCAAAGGCCCCAAAACGGAGGGCGTCCCACTCTGCGGCAGGAGGGACCTCGAGGTCCATCTGCCCCAACAAATGTGCACCAAATTAAAAAAGTACGTACCTTGAAGGCGCCGAAAAGATGTTGAAGCAGGAGTCCCAAGGGACTCCCAGATGAGCCCCCAAATGTTATAACTCAAAAATGAGGCAAGTCCAAAAAGGAAAATAGCGCTTTATTTAAGCTGGCATCGAGAGGCATACACCCAGCAAGATATGACAGGGTGCGCGCCATGGCAAAAGAACAGTTGGTTTTTAAGCCTGCAAACCACAAAAGGGGTGTGGTGGTGGGAGTACAGCTTTGGGAAGGCCATATAGGGACTGCAGGGCTCAGGGCAAGGGGGAGGAAATGGGAGTCCACTCCTGGAAGAAATCAGATATAGGTTACAGAGACCATCTGGGGCAGTAAGGTGGTGGGTATGTACAAAGTTTCAGTTTAAACTAGGCATAAAATGACGGCGCTTACAGAACAAGATGGGGAGGCTTTGGTTAGGACATAACATTACCCCCAAAGCCTCATATGGTTACGGAGGGCAGGCTTTTCAGAAGCAGCTGAATCTAGAGTTTGTGACTGACTCATGATCTAATATCAAGATTAAGGATAAGAGTGCTACCTCTGCCCTAGCTTGGGGAGGCTGCATACAATATAAGAAACAGGCTTGTCTCCACTTGTCCTTTCTTGTTGCTTTTGGAATCTTCTGCAGCTATGATAGATGTTGCTTTGTAAGGGCCTGGATCTGGGAGCATTAACTCCTCAGTGGCTTTGTACATTGATGAGTTAGTACTTAAGTGTACTGTTAGAAAGGGCACCGGCTGGAGAAGAGTCACTGGGACCCTGAGCTGGAGGGGCACCTTCCCACCCTAGGCTCTTTTCTCTCTGCCTCCTGGCTGCTTGGGCTGATGCCTTTCCCTCCTCCTTGCTGTTCCTGCCTTAGACCTACCTGACATGAACCTAAACTATGAACCAAAATAAACCCGACCACCCTTAAGTCCTGGATGTTGGGTGTTTGGGCCCAGCAACAATGAAGTAACCAAGATGCACTGAGCCTCTGAATGACATACTGCTGGACTCCTTTTATCTTGCTGGCCTTCCGGTCTGCTCAGATTTCCTCTCAGGTTTACTCTTCTCTCTGGCCTCTCAAATGACAGATACGTTGCTTAGTTCTTCTTTTTCACTATCTACTTTCTTCTCAAGAGTATCACCTAACACCCCTGCCTTCCTTACCATGTGAACATGCGCTGCAGTCTCAGCTTTTCATTTCAGTTCTCTAACATCCATTGCATTCCACCAAAGCGACTTTGCTACATTTCCACTTTGCACTTCACAAAGGTTCCTCAGGTGAATTTGTGGAGGCCCGCCTGAGCAGCTCTCCTTGAAAGAAGAGTGACTGTCTCCATTTTGACTGAGCCTGACCCTATTCCCTCATATTGAAATGTAAAGAGCTGGCTAGGACTTCTCATTATCCTTTCATTTGGCCTTAAGCAGTGTGTATTGGTCTAGCTGAGGTGCTGGTGGTAAATTTTGAAGATGGCACGCGTGTTTCCCTGATAACAGGATGAAGAGCCACTGCTCCACGGTGTCAGCTGGGATCGAGCCTTGAGACAGAGGCTATGACTTCCTGGGGCTTAAAAGATTACACATCAGAGCTGAAGCACTTGACCTCCAAAATATTAGATGCTATCTCAATAGCATAATGCAAATTACTTTTTCTAAATATGGTGGAGGTGAATGCAGGCCTCCTACCTAGCCCAGTTCACAGCTCACCTTCTTCCCACAGTTCCCTTCAGAACTCACCTTCCCACAATTCCCTTCAAAACTCACCTTCTCAAAATTCCCTTTTACAAGCCACTCCCCCTTCTCCAATGAATAAAGCCAGAGTGCAACCCTGGGTCGCTCTCTTGGTTCCAGAAGCCGCTTTCATGGTTGGACCTAGGGCCCCTTGGCTCCCCATTAATTGTATAAATATGTTTTAGTGTCTTTGTTATCACCGTGGGTTGTGCTGGGAGTGGTAGGTTGGAATTAACTTGGTGGAATTCCAGTAACGGGTTATTAGGAATATAAGTTTAGACTTCTTGGGCGGGGACGAGAACCAGCAAGGGACTCCGACAGAATTATCAAGGACCAAAACCCATAATGCAGTTTTAATCTGGCTCAATTCCATTGCTTTCTAGAATAGTGAAGCCCCTACAACTCATCTAATTGTGCAAGACAGGAAATTAGTACTCATTGCAGTATTTCTTTTCTGTCAATACTAGCTCTTTATCCAATCCTTAGCAAGTCTATGGACCTATTTCCCCAGACATCCCCCAATCTGTCCACAGCTCATCTTTCTGCAAACCTCTCCCAGACACCAAGTTTCACTCCAATTGAATAGTTTCAAACACTGTCTTCCCCCACATCCCCTAATAGTCCTCTGTATTGCAGCTCAAGTGATCCTCAACAAATGCAAATTTGGTGATTTTACACCTGCTCCAGTCCCAAGCTCAAGGATCATTTCCTCAAGGAAGCCTTCTGTGCCCCAGCCTGGGTCACTTCACCTTGTCACATGCTCTCCTGTAGACCTTCCTCCTTCCAAGAACACTCCCCTCAGCCACCCATGATGCAACTGCTAATGTGACCTGCTGTCATCTGTCTCCCTCCTTGATTGTCAACTCTAGGAGGACAAGAATTATGTCTGGTTTTGCTCACCCTGGTAACCTTAAGAGTTCCACAAATATTGACCAGTATACCATTCAATTAATGAATAAATACATGATTGATGATATTATAACTGTACCATTAATTATAATTTAAAATGCTGCAAGAAGAACTTTTCACATATTTGTCCTATTTTCCTAACTTGATTGCACAGTTCTTGGAGACAGAACCCATTTGTCTCCCACACAGAGTCCCAGGCATCCAGTAAGCAACTCTGTGCAGAATGAAAAATATCTTGGACAGCATGTAATTTCCTAGTATTTAGGAAAGCACTTTGCCACGTGGCCTAGGACAAACAGCTGGCCCAATCACACATTCATAACTACCATTGTACTTTGAGCAGGTCACTAAATTTTAACCCAATGAAATAATATTGAGACCTCATATTACATTGCACCAAAATTATGTCATTGCATTAAGGGATCAGCATACATAAAAAGCAAAATCAATATGAATCCATTCTTGTCATAGATTTTAGGTGACTGACACCAAGTTCTTAAATGCTATCTCATTTAGGTACCGAAGCAAGCATAAGGCAGCGCAGCAAGATTTTAGAGAGAAGGCGGTGAAAGCATTGCTTCCGAGGTACCTGCAGGGTTCAGGGCAGAAGCCAGGGCTGTCGGTCGAGGCAGCTGCTCTCAGCAGGAGTGTTCAGCCTTCCTGCACAAGAAAGGGGAGGAAATAGTGTTATGGAAGGCTGACAGCGAGGCTACATGGCAGAAGCACAGCCGCAGAGGAAATCACCACAACCAGAAATGAGTGTGCACAGGGAGTTGAGATAAATTCCTCCACCCTTGTTTCCTCTGATCAGCTTTTCTTCCCCTCTGCTGCCCACATCATTTACCAAACCCAGTCAGAGGAAGCGAAAATTCAAAGAGGTTAAGGAATATTCCCAGAAATCACACCGCTTTTGGGGTGTGTGTGTGTGTGTGTGTGTGTGTGTATATGTGTGTGTGTGTGTGTGTGTGTACACGCGGGCATGAGCGCTTGTGTGTTTTGGGGGTTAGTATTTGAATGCCAGCAGGTTATAGCCCAGATGGCATGATCTTATTCATTATTTTGCGTGCCCCAGGGATCACTGTCCCAATACAGATCGTTACAATTTTTAATAGAAATTAGTGAAGACTACAGATGTGGGGGTTTTTGTTTGGTTGGTCGGTTTTGGGGTTTTGTTGTTGTTGTTGTTATGGGGGGTTTCTTGTTTTTTTTTGTTGTTGTTATTGTTTTTTGTTTTTTGGTATTTTCGGGAAGGGTCTACAGGGTGTTCAGGATCTCACTGCTAGAACCGACTCGTAGTGATTCACCTGTTTACAGCCTCCCAAGAGCTGGGATTATGAGTGCGCGCCACCACCCCAAGTCTCAATTGCCATCTCAGCACGCCCTGGGGGCAGGCCGGCACCGGCAGGCCCCAGGATCCAACCCCTGGCCCCTACGCCTGCTTGTAGGCGCTTTAATCTGCTGAGCTGCTTGGCCAGCCCTCAGATATGTATTTTTTATTTATCCCACTACTAACAAAAAAACACAGCCTTAACATCCCTTGCCCCCTGTAGGGAGGGATGAGGGTATCAGAAGATGCCTTTTTCTTCTGGTTCTTCCTGCTTATCTTGTGATGGTGGTTCCTGCAGGAACTCTCTAGCTCTTTCTGACACAGGTCCAGGTCGCCAGGACCTTTCGCTCATTACCAACTCCACCAACCCAGAGGCCAGTCAGCAAGGGTTCAGCGATTCTTTAGCGCCCTCCTGTGGTTGATTTAGGAAATACCACATGGGGACAACATGCTTTCTGTCTTCCTTTCCCATCCAGTCCAATACCTAATACATGTCCCCAAGGACCGCTGACAAGTAGATCTGGCCACTCCTTCCTGTGAGTGCCCAAACCCAGGACCCAGGAGCGTTTCCTGCAAGGCGCCCCCCACCCCCCACCCCCAAGCAACCTCTGAGACATAGAGGTACAGAATCAGAATCAGAGCCTGCATATCAAGATTCCCAGATAATTTATACACAGCTAACTCTCAAAAGTCTTCTCTCTATATATTTTCCCTTGTACATTTAGCCCTTCCTCTTCTCTGCAAAGAGATTAATGCAACTAATTCCCAAGGTTAAGCCCTAATTCCTAGGGTTAGGTTTATAACCAGGCCGAGGAGAATGAAAACTGGAAATCAGAAGATCATGCATCAAAATTTATTCCTGCTATGGTTATCTAAAATATAATTAAGTTCTCTGAGCCTCATTATTCTCAATTTTTAGATAGAAATAGCATTCCCTTTGGGAACTAAGAATAGAAGTATTCTCAGATCAACTACACATAATATGGAGTCATCCCCAGGACTTAGAAATTCCAGAAGGCCAGGATTATTCTTCAGTTTCTAATGCCATCCCACTGGCGTTGTAGAAATCAGCACAAACCTTTATGTTAAAGCCAAAGCCCTCTACTGGCATCCAGTGGTGGATGGCGTAACTGGAAACATCCAGCTCCACAAAAGACCCTAGGGCTGATCCAGGCAGATGGAGCCCAGGCCCAGCACGTGCTCACCATGTGGCCCTTACAGCAGACAGAGAAAAAAGTGGGAGAAATAGGCCGGAAAGTGTCAGATCAAACCTAGGGAAGACAGAAAAGGAATTGTTCCCAGCAAGATTTATCCCAGCTCATCATCAGCTGCCAAGCTAAGGAAATGTGCACTCGATTTTCTTTTATTCATCATCTCAAATTATGTGTACAATAATTAACAAGAGCTTAGATGAGCTCAAGCATGTTATTTACAGTAAAATTAACCTTTCTGAATCACTTTATAGCAAATGGCAGGTTAGGTTGATGCACGGAAAAAAAACTGATCTCGGGTGGATGACCTCCAATAGGGAACCTCTAAACGATAAAGGGAAAACTGATCTCCCAACCTGAAGAGCGCCTGGGATGAGTTCATGTTCTCTAAAACTGAAGAATGAATTTTAGGAACAAATGGAGGAGGTTATGAGCAGAACATATTTATTGTGGGAAAGAAAGCGCCTGCCCAAGAGAGGAATAGGAAGGGGGTCCCGAGTGGGTGTTCCCAAGAAGCTGTCCCTTCCAGAGACTCTTATAGAGGAAAACCTCATGGTGAGGCAGGTCTAAGGTTGTGGAAAAGACGTGGGAACTGGCTTAGGTGGGCATGAGGTGGGACAAAACTGTGGTCAACCAA
The DNA here is from genome assembly GCA_004027915.1 of Capromys pilorides. Taxonomy (NCBI): domain Eukaryota; kingdom Metazoa; phylum Chordata; class Mammalia; order Rodentia; family Capromyidae; genus Capromys; species Capromys pilorides. The sequence goes on from PVKN010029715.1 coordinate 9,033, forward strand.
TGAGATTACAAGCGCCATTGCTCAGGTAAAATAGATTAAATCCAGTCTCTTCTTGTTGGGGGTTGGGTTAGTGACTCAGTTGGGCTTTTTCAAGATGCTGAATACCTACTCAGAATATCAATCCCTGATGCCCATCCCTAGGGAAGTATGTAGCTGTAGTTGTTTACTCTTGTCTTGAGATTTAGCCCACAGTGGAGGAATGTCTGTTTATAGTTGTGAAGTCAATTTGTCTTTGATGTGGTCCTTGAGGGCCTGGCCCTGCCTAACTGCCTATAATATTTCTGTCTAATTCAGCTGCCTACAACAAGATCACACCCTGCTCTGCCTGAGTCATACACCCCCACCCCTCCACCGTCACCCCCCACCCCCACCCTCCACCTCACACCTTTCCACCTGGCTCTGGAGCTAGGTGATCGCTGCCTGTCAGTTCAGAATGATTTACATCCCTGAGAAGCAATCCTGGTGTCCACAGAGACAGAGACTGTGTCTTATTTTCCTTGATATTTTTTCTAACTTTGGACATTGTAGTGTGTTTTATCATTAATTGTAACCTATCAAGTCCCTATCTGGCAGTATCTTCAAAGAATTCCATTGTGGAAATAGCTAGCACAACATTATTTATTATTATTATTAAAACATTTTTCCCTACATCTTCCCACTTAGAAAATAACTTCATACACAAATATACTTACCACTGAAGTTAAAGACAATGTGAAAATTTCAGTTGCAGTTGTCATGGAGGATGTCCCCCCAAAGAAAGGTTAGAGTGTTGTAGACAGCTAAATTAGATAGAAATATTATAGGCAGTCAGACAGGGCCAGGCCTTCAAGGACGACATGGAAGACAAAGTAACTTTCCAACTAGACACAGACACTCCTCCGTGGGCCAGATCTTAAGACAAGAGTAAACAGAAACAACTACATACTTCCCTAGAGATGGGCATCAGTGGTTGATACTCCAAGTAGGTATCAATCACCTTGGAAAGAGTTGCGAGCCCAAGCTCAATAGCTGATACTCTTGCCCGCTTGCTACGTGACTTACCTTCCCATTGGATCCCGATCTTAATCAATGTTACCTGAGCAATGGTGCTTGTGATCTCACTGGTTGACCATAGTCTTTGTCCTACCTCATACCCACCTAAGCAAGTTCCCATGTCTTCTCTATAAAAGTCCCTGGAAGCGACAGCTTCTGGAGGACACCCACTGAGGACTCCCCTCCTGTCCCTCTCTTGAACAGGAGCTTTCTTTCTCTTAATAAATCTATTCTCCTCATAACCTCCATTTGTTCCTAAAATTCGTTCATCGGTTTTAGAGAACATGAACTCTTCAGGTTGGGGATCATTTTCCCCTGCATCATTTGGAGTTTCCCACTGAGATCATTGGACGGAGGTATGAGTCTACTTTTCTTTCACAAATTCTGAATTGGGACTTGCTTAGGTAACAAATTTTATGCTTCACATGTTGATGTCTTTGCCCATTGTTCATAATTGTTCATATTTTGTTGTTTGGTTAAAATTGCTTAGAACTGCTTATATATTGTCTCTTATATGGTTCTGTTAAAATGTTGGTCAAAATGTTCTTGGTAAATCTAAGTTAAAAACGCGGAAATGTTATAAGGTTAAGGTACTTCTCTAATGGGATATTTTATGACTGTTGCATAATTGTATACGCCGCATTTGAACATTTTATGACTGTTGTGTACTTGTTGCATGTTAAATGTACTGGTATTCCTTGCTTGACTTTAGACAACAGTGCTAGAGAGGGTAACATTAGTGAGCCTCCTAGTGAACTTTAAATAGATTTCTATAAATGAGACTTTTAAATCTAGCTCAGACTTAGAAAATATACATGCCTTTTTCCAATTAAATGACATTAGGTCGGCAACCGTTCTTAAAGACTTGAGGACAGGCTTCACTGAGATAGACAGGTTCTGATCTCCCTCTACATGCTAGAGGAAATGTCAGGCCTGCTCTGTTTCAGTTTCCTTGTTTTGACTTTACTTCTGATTTTCCCACCTCTTTGTACTTTCCTTTTTAGAGGCATGTAAAATTAGGAAAATGACATAGACTGTTCCAACTAAGTGAAGCCCTTAGAAGATGAGCATTTGTTAACGCCGAAGATAGGGAAGTCATTATAGAAAAAGGACACATACACCGTCTCTGGGTCAGATGAGACAAAAGGGACTATGCCCATCCAGGAGGACACACATAAAAGCCGTGTCCTGGCTTAGTGTTCTGGGCAGGTCTCCTTCGAGAGGCTAAACTTGAGACACAGTGGAGAGAACCGACTTCTGGGTGACACCAGAAGGAGCTATCTCTGAAAGCAGCACATTTATGGGAACAAAACACATTTAGTGCAAGGGAGGATCATAACCTTTTCTCCTAGGCCTAATTATTTAGGTGCATAATAACTAAGTTTTGGACTTTAAAGCCTAATCCATAAAATGCTAGGTAATCTTGTTCAGGCTTTTAACTATCCCTTATAGAACTTGGGCAAACAGTGGTTACTCTGCCAGCTAGTAAATGCTCCTAGGACTGGGAATCAGAGAGAGAAAACAAGAGACCAAAAATTGCTGCCTTTGTGGCCTCAATACAGATCCTAGCTCTGATTCTCTGGGCTCCAAGAAGAGCTCAACGATAATGTTCATCTGCTACCACCATCAGAAGTTAGGCCACTGCAAGAGGGACTGCTTTAAGAGGCCCACGAGCCATGCCCTGACTGCCAAGGCAGCTGCTAGAAGTGAGAGTGCACTCTGAGGCATAGGCCACAGAGCTCAGACTCAGCTTCCCAGATGGTCCAGTAGGACTAAAGGGCACTGGGCCAGCCTCTTCCCTCTGGCCAGACTGTTATCTCTACCTGCCATTTCCACAGAGGAGCCCTGAGAAATCATGACTAGAGAGAAACCCAGCCTATTGCTGGACATTGGCACAGGTCTCTTTGTTCTCCAATCCTGACTTTCCTTCCAGTTATGTTTCAATAAAAACAGACTTTAAAAAACATCTTGCTATAGCTATAACTGAGATACTGCACTGTAATTCCAGTTGCTAACTAATCAAAATTATACTAAAGACTAGTTTTTATGAATATATTATTGTTCATGTACAAAGGACTTAAGGTATTTCTGTGGTTAAAACAGATCCCCAAAGACAGAAACCTTGTCAGTGTAAAAAGTTCTAAAGACACTGGCTACACAGGGTCAAATAGCTTTGGGCCTATAGGTAGATCCAGGTCTTGTATTTATGACATAAAACTCAGAGCCACAATGTTAAAAAGAACAATCCCTTAACAGTGCCCCTTGCTTACAATGGGGACCATATCTAAAACACTGAATGGGACATTGGTTTGACCTAAATACTATATATTGATAAGTTTATTAAGTTAGCTTGGTTGATTTCTGATACAACTCAGGTACTTCACGTTGATAATAAATACAGGTGTGACCTTTTTTTAAATTGGATTTCTCAAAAATAAGATTGCCTAATGTTTTATAATACATTATATGTGTGCTAATTAGAAAAGATTATTAGACATTTTTTAAAATGTTATGATTTTAGTGAATATTTGAGCTTTTCAATTAAAAGGCAAAAGTGTTTACAAAAAAGTCTTATACAAATAAAAATAACTTGCTGATGTCACTGCTCTCTCACAAAGTGTAACTAGGAAAGTATGCCATACTAAGATTATTTAAAAACATTGACAGTAAAAATAAGATATTAATCTGGTTTTCATAAATTCTCAAAATTTAGAGGTAATTATGACTAAGTTAGAGAGACTTCTACCAAACTGTCAAACTCCATAAATAAAGGAGTCTAAATGCCAGTGTGTTAGCTTAAATGCCCATGCTTTGATTATACATGTGCTAATCTCAAAGTTGTTGTTTCCTAGAAG
>PVKN010029716.1:0-12802 GCA_004027915.1 Capromys pilorides
GAGGTTGGTGTGGTGGCACACATCTGCTATTCCAGCACTCAGAATGCAGAGGCAGGAGAATGGCAAGCTCAAGGCCAGCTTGGGCTACAGCAAGACCCAGTCTCAGAAAAAGACAAAAAAAAGGAACATGGGGTACTGGGGGTAGAGGCAGAGATGGGGGAAAATTAGTATTTTTGCCAAGACAGACAAAACCTGAATGAGATTGTACACACGAGGTTGGTAGTATTCATCATTTCTCAGAATGATTCAACTGTGATTGTTCTGATTCACTACTCACTAATGAACTTGAAAATTAATTGTTAATTAATTGAGCATTTGTGTAGATGGGAGGTGCCATGAATTTTTATAAACCCAGATATTCTTGCTTACTCTTCATGGAAAAAAGATGTTTTGCCACTTTGTAAATAAGTAGATCAACTTCCTGATGCATGTGTTACTTTTATTGGTACGTTTTAATTTTTATTTTCATTCATTTTTGTGGCTGGCTTAGCCTGCCGTAGAGGTGGCGCTGGCACAGTATGTGGTGCTGGGGATCGAAGCGCGGTCCCTGAGGTCGCCTAAGCTTTCCTAAGCAGGTGCTTTAGACCGCTGAACCATCTCTCCAGCCCCTTATTGGTACGTTTTAGATATGCATAATGATAGCATTCATCATAGAGAATTTCCACCTGTGCATGGTACATCTTTTTCCATTCCCCTCCCTTCCCCATGAGCCTCCCCCCTCGTATTTACAAAAGCTTTGTTTCAGGATTTTTTTTAACCTGTTCAGCCCGCCCTGAGGGCAGGACTGGCATAGGATGTGGTGTTTAGGATTGAGTCAAGGTCCACTGGGCCTGCCTAAGCTTGCCTAAGCAGGCACTTTAGACTGCTGAGCTATCTCGCTGGCCCCTCCCGTTTTTTCTTCTAGTCTCTTTTTTTTTTTTTCTCGTCCCTTCCTCTCCCTCTCTTCTCTCTCTTCTCATTGGAACATTTTCTTCCCATTTCCCAGTGTCTGTAATACATTTTGGTCCTTATTTACAGTTTCAGTTTCTCACGCCAGAGAAACAATATGGTGTTGTGTGTTCAATTGTGCACCTATTTAGCTAGAAATGTCTCAAGTTTATTCTTCTTTATGGCAGAATAGGATGCCATTGTGTTAAAAAGTCACATCTTTATCCATTCAGCGGTTAACGGGCATTTGGGTGGTTTCCAAGCTTTTTAACTATTACAACCTATGTCACTATAAATATGGGAGTGTATATATCATTTTGGTATGATGCTTTTTTAAAAATGTATTTAGATACTTACCTGGCAGGGGAGATACCATGATCACGAAGGTGGTTTTCCCAGGGCGAGGTTTATCCATTGCACTCCGGACGTGCTGACCCCTGCGATTTCCCCAAATGTGGGAAACTCGACTGCATAATTTGTGGTAGTGGGGGACTGCGTTCGTGCTTTCCCCCGTGTTTTGCGGTGTTTTCAACATCAGAATGGTGGTAGGATTTGTCAGTCTCTTTGTGAAAGCGGTGGTACAAAAAAATCATCCAGAAAACAGCACAACTATCCTTTAAAAGCCAAATGTTATACTATTTCTTCAGCACATTAAGACTGTTGCAGACCTGCATTTTTATCAGTCAAAACTGCGGATTGAACTCAGGCCCTTGCACTTGCCAAGCAAGCACTTATTCCACTGAGCTATCTTCCCAGCTCCTAGATTCTACTATTGCAACTTTTCTTTTACTCTAATTCTGCACATCTGAAGTTTCAACATTATTCTCTTCCTAAAAATAAATTCTAAACCAACACTGTGCTAATTAAATAAAAATCTCACCTTTACTCCTGAAAAAAAAAAAAAATGTATTTAGTACGGGGACTACAGGGTCTCACTACATAGATCACACACACAGCGATTCTCCTGTTTTCAGCCTCTCAAGCACTGGGATTACAGGCGCACGCCACCATGCCCAGTCTCAAGTGCCTTCTCAGTCCCTGCGTCTGTCTAAGCAGGCACTTTAATCTGCTGAGCTATCTGGCTGGCCCTCATATGATGCTTTTAATTCTTTCAGGAATATGCCTAGAAGGGGAATAGTTGGGTCAAATGGAACTTCTTGTTTAAGCTTTTTGAGGAGCCTCCATACAGATTTCTATGTGGTTGCATCACTTTACACTCCAACAATGCAAAAAGGTTCCTTTTTCTGCAAACTGTCACCAGCATCTGTTATTGGTTGAATTCTTGATGGTAGCCATTATTTCTGGGTGAGATGAAATCTCAGTGTTGTTTTAATTTCCATTGCTTGAAGAACCTGTGATATGAACCTTTTTTTGTATATTCACTTGTTATTTGTACTTCATCATAGAAGTGTCTATTCATTTCCAATGCCCATTTTTAGATTGGGTCATTCAGTTTGGGGGGATCTGATTTTTTTTGTGTGTTCTTTACATAATTTTAGATATTAGTTCTTGGAGGAAGAGCTAGTAAAATTTTTTCCCATTTTGTATGCTGTCTCCCTTCTGGCAGTGGTTTTCTTTTGCTGGGCAAAAGCATTTTAATTTGATGTGATCTAGTTGTTGATGCTTTTTAATATATCCTGTGCAATTGGGGTTTTGTTCCTAAAGTCTAAAAGTTTTATGACCTACTCTATAGTTCAAAAAATTAAGTGTTTCTATATTTATATTTAAGAGGTTTTTTTTGTTTTGTTTTGTTTTTGTTTTTTTGCAGGACCAGGGATTGAACTCAGACCCTTGCACTTGCCAGATAAACATTTAATCTACTGAGCTATCTCCCCAGCCCTATATTTAAGTTTTTGATCCATGTTTATTTTAGCTTAGCGCATGGTAAGAGATATGGGTTTAAGATCAATCTTTGGACATGTGGAAAGCCAGTTTCCCCAGCACAATTTATTAAGGAAGCTATCTTCTGGCGAAGGTGTTTGGGCCCTTTGTCAAAGAAAAAGTAACTGGGGCCAATGAGATAGCTCAGCAGAGTAAGCACCTGGACCAGGTGTGGTGGCGCACAGTGCTGGGGAGGTTGAAAACAGGAGGATTAAGCTGTGTAGTGAGATCCTGTAACAACCAAATACCTTTGGGAAAAAAAGGTAACTGGGTGTGCTTGAAGTTGTTTCTGTATCTTCTGTTCCATCAGTTGGGGGGTCTGGTTTTGTCAGTGCCATGCTGTTTTGTATTTAGTACAGGGTCTACAGGGTCTCACTACACAGATCCGACACGTAACGATCCTCCTGTTTTCAGCCTCCCAAGTGCTGAGATTATAGGCACGAGCCACCATGCCCAGTCTCATCATCCTCTCAGCGTGCCCCAAGGGCAGGACGGGCACAGCATGGTGGGGATCAAACCCCAGCCATTGTGCTCTGCCTAAGCAGGTACTTAGGTCCGCTCAGCTATCTGGTTGGCCCTGCCATGCTGTTTCTAATCACAGCAGCTCTGTAGCATAACTAAATTGAGGATGTCATGGTCCCTGCCTTGCCTTTGTTGCCCATAACTTTTGCTGTTTTGGATCTCCTCTGGTTCCTTGTGAATTTTAGCATCGCTTTCTCTAGCTCTGTGAGGCATGCTATTGGTATTTTGATCAGGATTGCATTAAATCTGTATAACAGTTTTGGAAGTATGACCATTTGGATAATATTGATTCTGCTATTCAAGAACAAGGAGCATCAGCTGAGAGTCGTGGCCTACACCTTCCCAGTACTTGGAAGGCTGAGGCAGGAGGATTGCTGTGAATTTGAAATTAGCCTGGACTACACAGTGTGATGATCATCCTCAATTGTAGAGCAAGATCCTGTCTCAAAAATAAAAAAGAATAGGCCTGGGGAGATAGCCCAGGGGCACAAGTGCCTGCCTGGCAAGTGCAAGGTCCTGAGTTCAATCCCCCGTTCCGCAAAAAAAAAAAGTAAAAATAAAAAAGAACAAAGAATATCTTTGCATTTTCTGGTACCCTCTTTGATTTCCTTTTTTAGAATACTTTAGAGTTTATTAGTTTGATTCCTAAGTATTTCATTTTTATTGATGGTATTGTGGTGCTTTGGTGTTTTGGGAGGTTGTTTTTTGAGACAGCATCTCTCTATGTAGAATTGGCTGGACTTGAACTGACTACGTAGTCCAGGCTGTCTAAAATCTTGTGGTGATCCTCCTGTCTCAGCATCGTGAGCCAAGATTACAGTCATGTACCACCAAATCTAGCCTCTCGCTGAGATTGTGAGAAGTGTGTTGACTTTGTATCCTGCTACACTACTGAATTTGCTTATTAAGTCTTATAGGGGCATTTTTGGGATCTTCTATATAGAGTGTCAAGTCATCCACAAATAATAATAATTTCCTTTCCTATCCATATTCCTTTCATTTCTCTCTTTTTTAAAGTATTTTATTTATTTGGTACAGGGTCTCACAGCCACTTTTTATTTTGTAATTATGAGACAACATCTCACTCATTTACCCAGGCTGGGCTGGAATTTGTGATCCTCCTGTTTTCAGCCTCACACAATGCAGAGATTAGAAGTATGCACCACCACATTCAGCTCCCAGATGCCAAGTTCTAAAACAAGAGTACCTACCTCAAGTGGAGAGTTAAATGAGATAACATAGATGTGATACCTAGCACATAATAAATAGCTATTGGGTTTTTATTAATTTATTGGATACAGGGTCTCACTATACAGCTCAGATTCATAGTGATCCTCCTGTCTCTGCCTTCCCAGCACTGAGATTATAGGCGTGTAGCACCATGCCTGGTTTCAGCGGCAAGCTCTAAGCAGGGACAGGGGGATGACATGGCATACAGTTCTAGGGATGAAACCCAGGTCCTTGTGCTTTCCAGGTGGCATGTAGACTGCTGAGCTATCCCCCTGGCCAATTTCTTTCTTTAGTCTAATCGCTTTGGCTAAAGTTTCCAGTACTATGTTGAATAAGAGTGGAAACAGTGGACATTCTTGCCTTGTTTCTGATTTTAGAGAGAAAGCTTTCAGTTTTGTCCATTTAGTATGCTGTTGGCTGTTGGTTTGTCAGACAGCTTTTATCAAATTGAGATAAAGGATGTCTATTCCAATTTTCTGGGCTTTTTTTTTTTTTTTTTTTTTTTTTGTATTTGGTATAGGATCTCACTACGCAGCTCAGACTCATAGTGATCCACCTGTTTTCAGCTTCCCCAATGCTGTGATTACAAGTATATGCCACCATGCCTGGATTTGGTCCAGCTTAGTGTTCCCAAAGGCAGGGCCGGCACAGCAGTCTGTACTGGGGGGTCAAACCCCTGTCCCTGCACTTGCTTAAGCAGGCACTTAGTCTGCTGAGCTATCTCGCCAGCCTTTGTAGGTTTTGTTTTTTTTTCAGTCATGAGTAGGTCTTTGGACTTTTGCCAAATGCTTTTTCTGCATCTGTTAGAGGATAATATGGTTTTTGTCCTTGGTGCTGTTAATATGGTGTGTTACATTTACTGGTCTGTATATGTTGAACCGTCCCTGCATTCCTGGAATGAATCTCATTGGGTCGTGGTGTGTGATCTTCTTGATGGTTTGCTGCATTCTGTTTGCCAGTATCTTATGGGGCAGTGTTGCGTCTATGTTCATTAAGGATATTGGCCTGTAGTTCTCATTTTTAGTTGGATCCTTCTCGGCTTCAGGTGTCGGGCTAATGCTTGCATCAAGGAACTATTTGAGCTTCCTCCTCAGTTTCATTAAAGAGTTTAAAGACCAGTGGCATTAGATCTCTGAAGTTCTTGTAGAATACAGAAGTGAACTCATGAGAACCTGGGCTCTTCTTTGTTGATAGTTTGTTCTTAATACTTCTTCAAATTCATTGAATGACATGGTATTATTTTGAATTTTTTTTTTAATCTTCTTGATTCAGCTTTGGTATTTCCTTTGTATCTGTCCATTTCTTCTGAGTTTTCCATTCAGATTCTCAAAGTAGGCCCAGGAGTGGTGGCACATACCTGTAACCCTAGCACTTTGCAGCTTAAGATAGGAGTATTACTATGAGTTTGAGGCCAGCTTAAGCTACCTAGTGAAACCCTGTCTCAAAAAACAAACTCTTCAAAATAGGTACTGAGGGCTGGGGAGGTAGCTTGGCAGTCTAAGCACCTGCTTGGTAAGTGCAAGGACCCAGGTTCAATCCACAGTACCACATACTGTGCTGGCCACTGAAACCAGGTGTGATGGTGCACACTTGTAATCCCAGTGCTGGAGAAGCTCATACAGGAAGATCACAAGCCCAAACTGCGTAGCGAGACCCTGTACTAAATAAATAAATGAATAGAAGATTGTAAAAATTAAAAAAATAGGGGCTGGGGAGATAGCTCTGTGGCACAAGTGCCTGCCTGGAAAGTGCAAGGTTCTGAGTTTGAACCCTGGTCCTGCAAAAATAAAATAAATTAATTAATTAAAAAATAGGTACTGGGGCCAGCGAGATGGTTCAGCGATCTAAAGCACCTGTTTAGGAAGGCTCAGGCAACTGCAGGGACTGCGGTTCGATCCCCAGCACCACATGCTGCGCCAGCCCCGCCACCAGGGCAGACTGAGCCAGTCACAAAATAAATAAATAAAGAAACAAACAAACACAACAAGCAAACAAATAAATAAATAAAAATTTAGAAAAAAAAATAAAATAAAAAATAGGTACTAAGGGGCTGGGGAAATAGCTCCATAGCTCAAGTGCCTGCCTGGCAAGTGCAAGGTTGTGAATTCAAACCCTGGCCACGCAAAAAAATAAATAAATAAAATTAGAAAATAGGTACTGATGATCTTTTAGACTTCTGCATGATTTTTTAATATAATCTTGTGCATTACTAATTGTGTGAATCTGGGCATTTTTCCTTATTTTGATAGTTGACTAGGGAGTTGTTTATTTTATGTAATTTCTTTTTCTTTTTTTGAGACAGGGTCCACTATACAGTTCAGGCTGACCTTGAGCTCATGCTGTATCCCAGGCTGGTCTTAAACTTCCAACAATCCTCCTGCCTCAGTCCCTTGAGTTCTGGGATTACAAACATGTGCCACCACACTGGCTTTTGTTTCTCTTGAGAGAGAGTCTCACAGTATAGCCCAGGCTGGTCTTGAACTCACAGCAGTCCTCCTGTCTCAGCCTCTGAAGTACTTAGATTACAGGTGTGGCTTACTTTATTTCATTTTACAAAGAACCAATTCCTTGATTCATTGATTATTTATATTATTTTCTTTTTTTCTTTCTTTTTTTTTCTGTATTCAGTACAGGATCTTCAGTGTCTCACTATGTAGATCGGACTCGTAGTGATTCTCCTGTTTTCAGCCTCCCAAGTGCTAGGATTACAGACGTGCGCCACCATGCCCAATATCAATTGCTGTCTTAGTGCACCCCATGGGAACAGCACGTGGGGATCGAACCCCTGACACTGCACTCTGCCTAAGCAGGCACTTTAGTCCACTAAGCTATCGGGCCGGCCCTATATTGTCTTCCTAGTCTCCATTGCACTAATTTCTGCTCTGATCTTGATAATTTCCCTCCTTGTACAAATTTTGGGTTTAACTTGCTCTTCTTCTTCTAGAAACTTGAGGTTCACCATTAAGTTGTTTGAGCTTTCTCTTTTTCTGATGTAAAGATTCACAAGTATAAATTTCTTTTTAGGACTGCTTTCATTGCATCCCATAAGTTCCTCCTTTTTTTCTCCTCCTCCTCCTTCTTCTCTTTCTCCTTCTCCTTCTTCTTCTTTTTTGGTGGGACTGGGGATTGAATTCAGGTCCTTGCGTTTGCCAGGCAAGCACTTATTCTACAGAGCTATCTCCCCAGCCCCACATCCCATAAGTTTATTGTGTTGTGTTGATACTATCATTTAATTGGAGAAATTGTCTAATTTCTTCTTTAATTTCATCTGTGACCCAGTGGCTGTTCAGAAGGGTGTTATTTATTTATTTATTTATTTATTTATTTTCAGATCATCTTTTTATTGATGCTGTCTTCTTATGCTCCTTAGCTAGCTGGGCACTACAGGACACCGTTGTTGATGTCATCTATGATGTCATGAGGGTGCCGGCTGTCCACATTGCAGCCCACTGACCCGGCAGTCCCCAGGATCTCTTTAATGGTTCCAGAAAGTTCTCTGGCTAAAGACCGGTGCTACATTTGTCGGGCAATGTTGACAGTCTCATCAAAAGTGATGTTTCCGCTGGGCTTAATGTTTTTCTGCTTCTTTCTGTCTCTTGGCGGCTCCTCGAGGGCTTTGATGACCCAGGCAGAGGCAGAAGGCACCGCCTCAATCTGAGCCTGTCTGTTCTGAACGGTCAGTTTCACCGTAATCCGCAGACCCTTCTGCTCACCAGTTGCCTTGGCCATGTCATCTCCCACTTTTTTTGGAGATAGTCTCAAGGGACCGATCTTGGGAGCCAGGGCAGACGTGGCGCCGACTTTACCACCCGCGCACCTCAGGTACACGACTTTGATCTCGTTGGGGTCGAACTTGGGTGGCATGCTTGGAGGTGGCTGGTGTCGGATGAACCCGGATTCGGGACAATGGAAGAAAGTTGCACCTTAGCTCCTCCTAGCCCAAAGCCTAAAGCCAGAAGGAAGTTGTTTAATTTGCATATGTGTAATCTTTGTGGTTTCTTTTGACATTTGTTTAGAAAGCCATTAGATTATGATTGGATAATATGCACAAGAGAATTCCGTTCCTTTGCATTTACTTAAGCATTTCCTATTAGCAGCTAGGACATGCTCTGTTTTGGAGAAGGACTCCTGTGCTTCTGATAAGAACGCGTGTTCTGTTTCTGGGTGAAATGCTTTGAAGATATCTGAGTCTTTTCAACTTTGGCTGGTACTTCCAGTTCAGTAAATATTGTCACTGTTTTCCCTTCTGAATACAGGGATGAACTTGATCAGTAATGTTCAGCTTTTCACAAAGATTGAGAATGTCATCTCAAATCTACTGAAGGTTGGTTTTATATTTTGATTTATATAACTGGTTATGGGAATATGAGTAAATACTGGGAGAATCCTTCATTGCCTCAAAATCAAGCAAGACTCCCCTGTTTCTGTTCGTGTTTATTAACCTGTTAAAGGGAGTGGTTGAAGACAAGAAAGCTACATCTATATTTTTGGTCTTCACTATGCCAATTTAATTGGAATTCCCTGTATCTAGAAGACGCTGCCTTTTATTTACTGAAAGGCACTTTAGTGTGGTGTATGTATAACACCAAATAAAGGATGTTTAACATTTCTCACATTTTATAGTTGATCTATAAGTTCAGATCAATTTAGAGTTGGCATGATATAACAGCACGTTATACTTTACTTTTGGATCCTCCCAGTCAGACTGAGTTACTGTTCAGGGTGGTACTGAAACAGCTATTTAAAAACACAAGACTAAAACTACTGTTGTGTGTGATTGGTAGTAGTGCTTCCTATCAGCTCCTTAGAAGGATTAAAGTGACAAAGGTACCACATGAGCACAGATTTGTCTGTGACCATCATACTAAATTAAAAACAATTTTTCAGATTGGAAAAAAAAATTTATTGCACTCCTCCTGCCTCAGCCTCCCAAGTGCTGGGATTATGGGCATGCACCACCACGCACTCCTTTTTCCTTTTTTAAATCTGTATCCATTCTAGGTTCACTAACCACTTCCTTTGTTATGGCTACCATCTCTTTTATGTGTATAATTATTTCTGTTTTGTGTTTGTCTAGATCCTTATTCATCTGGTTGTTACTTTCACTGCTACCATTTGAGAAGGTTCAACGAGGTGGTTTTTTGTTTCCTGTACCTCAGTGCCCCTGGATTTGCCTTGAACAAATTGGGGGTCTGAGTTTGCATCTTATTTTCATGTTTTCTCATTTCGTTGTTGTTGTTTGTTTTCTGCACTGAGGCTTGTAAACAGCTGATGCTAAGTGGCTGTATTGTCGGTATCAAGACCTCTTTTTCTTTTCTTTTTTTTTTTTTTTTTTTTTTTTTTTTGCGGGACTGGGGTTCGAACTCACGACCTTGCACTTGCTAGGCAGACACTTGTGCCACAGAGCTATCTCCCCGGCCCCCTAAGACCTCTTGAGGAAATAACAATTTTTTTTTTTCTAATGTCTTTAGTACATTTAGTACGTAGTCTCACTATGTAGATTGGACTCATAGTGATTCTTCTGTTTTCAGTCTCCCAAGTGCTGGGATTACAGGCACATGCCATCATGCCCAGTGTCAATCACTTCTCATCATATGTTGGGGGCAGGGCCTGCATGGCAAGTGGGGAGGGGGGAGTGTGGATATCAAACCCCAGCCACTGCAATTTGCCTAAGCAGGCGCTTTAATCTGCTAAACTATCTGGCTGGCCCTGAAACTGACTGATTTTCAAAGATGTCTTCTAGGAATAGCTGGCTTTAGTCTGTCCCAGGATCCTGCCTCCTCTGGTTACTAGGGTTATGGAAGTTTGAGTACTGGCATATGTACTGGTTGGTACACTGTGTCAACTTGAGACATTTAGAAGTTTAAGTGACTCAGCAGAGAGCCAGGATTCTTTGTTTGTAAACATCCTCATCCTGTACAAGAGGAGGGCATGGACATTGTAGACTAAAACCTCCTCAAACTCCAGCTGACAGCAGACATTGACATCATCCATTGGTTTTAGACTGTAGGAGATCTGAGGTTAGGACGGCTTCCAACTAGATTTCAGAAGGCCTGGGAGACCAGGTACTGTGCCCCTGAGAGGGCAGTGTGTGAAGCAGAGAGCGAGAAGCCTAAGCAGTGGAGACCCCAGGAGTTTGAAAAAGCCAGGATCCCTGGCCTGCTGTGCTGGCCCCATACTTGGGGTGTGCTGAGACAGCGATTGAGACTGATCTATGCCAGTGCTCAAACTTCCATAACCCTATTAACCAGAGGTGGCAGGATCCTGGAACAGACTAAAGCCAGCTATGCCTAGAAGACATCTTTGAAAATCAGTCACTTTCAGGGCCAGCCAGATAGTTTAGCAGATTAAAGCGCCTGCTTAGGCAAATTGCAGTGGCTGGGGTTTGATATCCACACTCCCCGCTTCCCGCTTGCCATGCAGGCCCTGCCCCCAACATATGCTAAGACATCTATAATCCCAGAGCTTGGGGGGGCTATGAACAGGAGAATCACTACAAGTTCGAGCTACATAGTGAGACCCTGTAAACCCTGTCCTAAATACATAAAAAAAAAGAAGGGAAGGAAGGAAGAAAAAGAACAAAAGAGAGAAAGAAAGACAGACAGACAGACAGACAGACAGACAGGCCAGGAACATGGATTGTCTGAGAAAAGCTGCAAGGAGAGAGCACAACAAGCCCAGAGAAAAGCCGTGGCAGCTGCCACCAGAAGACCATAGGGGTGGAGCCACTAAGGCTTTTGGCGCTCTCAGCTCCTTACAGGTTGCTTTGGATGTTCCACATGGAACTCCAGAACGTAATGTTTGCCTTTCTGGATTTGGGACTTGATTTGGTCTCAGTGGTTTGTATCCTGCTATGTATACCTTTTGGAATGGTAATTTTTTTTTTTTCTGTGCCACTGACTGTTAGAAGTGTTTAACTTTTCATTTGTACACGGGCTCACAGCTAAGAGTTTACCTTAGATCTTGGAGGAGACTTGAGACTTGGACTTCTCAGCAATGCTGAAACTTTTAAGACTTAGGCACTTCTTAGAGATAGACTGAAATGCCTTTTTAAAAAATTTATTTAGTACAGGGTTCTCAGTATACAGCTTGAACTTGTAGTGATCCTCCTTCCTTCAGCCTCCCCAGCGCTGGGATCACAGGCCTGCACCACCGTGCTCGCACTGTGTCACGGGGGCAGGACCCGCACAGCGAGTGGGACCAGGGTTCTCTCGCTTGCCAAAGCAGGTGCTGAGTCCACTGAGCTATCTTGCCAGCCCTAAAATGTATTTTGCATAAAGAGGTATGCAAGAGGTATTTTTTGAGGGGTGCCCAGGGCAAAGTGTCATGGTTCTAATGTAATACAGTGTTCAAGTTATAAAATGTTAGCAAGCATGTCTGTGTACCTGGAAACTAGCTTAAGGAAATGTCTAGTTGACAAGGGGTGGATTGTATTGATTGATACATTGTGTCAACTTGAGAAGTTTAAAAGTTTAACTAAGTGACTTGGCAGAGAGCCAGGATTCATAGTTTGTAAACACCCTGATCCTGTGCAAGGGTGGGGGCCTGGACATTGTGTGAATTCTACACCCTCAAGTTTGTTTATAATATAAGGAGGAGAGAGAGGCTGGCTAGAAGCTATAGCAACTGCCCTTCCCTTGCACTTTGTTAATTTCTGCAGCCATAAGCTGCTGCTCTCTGCCATGTGCCACTCTGCCTGGGAGCCATCCAAGTATAGACTGAGACCTCCACAAGCCATGAGCTAAATAAACGTTTCTTTCCTTAATTTTGGGTGTCAGGTATTTTGTCCCAGCAACAGTGAAAAGTAACTGAGACGGCATATAAGGAAAAGCAATTGATCATAGCAATGATGTCATAGAAAATAGTACAATCAGTAATAACAGCAACATCAAACAAATGGAAAGTGATAAACCGGGGTATCAAATAATTTGCCACCATTAACCATAGGCATAAGATTATGGTTATATGACAAAATCTGGGAGAAATCAGAAGATTATATACAACAAATATTCACTCAATAGAGTGAAGGGAAGATTATTTAAAAGGTGGAAGGGAACAAAGAAGAAAAAGAGATTAGAAGCAAGGTTTAAGGACAAAGATTAAGTGTCAAGAAACTGGTGAGGAAGACAGGAGGGAAGGAAAGAATTAAGAGGGGTTGGAGAGATAGCTCTGTGGCATGAGTGCCCGCCTGGCAAGTGCAAGGTTGTGAGTTCAAACCTCAGTCCCGCGCAAAAAAAAAAAA
>PVKN010029717.1:0-12948 GCA_004027915.1 Capromys pilorides
AAATTAGTTTTTCTTCATGCATTATTTGACTCTCACTTGATAATACAAATATGTAACCAGTGTATCATCTTGTTAAACTGACATTTTAGCAACATAATAAGCAGCAAATATGCAGCACAATGACATACATTTGTAATCCCAGCGCTCTAGGAAGCTGAGACAGAAAGACTACAAGTTCGAACTTCATCTAGGCAACTCAACAAGATACTTTCTCAAAATACACAGGGGCCAGGGACATGGCTCAGTAGAATAAGTGCTTGGCTAGCAAGCATAAGGTCCTGAGTTCAATCCCTGGTACCACAAAAAAAATCAAAATACAGTATTATAGAAGAGTGAGCAATGTAACTAAGTGTCACGTCCTTTGATTCAGTTCCTAATGTGCCTAAGAAAGGAATTCATTCAGCTTTTGTTTAGTTCTATTTAGCCAGAAACATGTAATTTCTGCTCCTATTTTTCAAGAATAGCTTAACTGGTTCATAGAACTTTTATTTGTTCCTTGAACATATCATCTCATTTGGCTTCAGATCTCCCTAGTTTTTGGTTAGAAATCAGTTAATCTTGCTGACCATCCTGTATACATAAGTTACTTCTCTCTTTCTGCTTTTGAGATTTTTCTCTGGTCTTCGGATTTTGTCCATTCTTTTATGCTCTTTCTACATGTAGTCCTACTTTATTTTGATCTATTTTCATTGAAGTTCATAGAGCTTCTTGGTGCTGGGAATCAGACACTGGTCCCTGCACTTGCCTACGCAGACGCTTAGTCTGCTAAGCTATCTTGCCAGTCCTACAGTCTTTTTTTGTGACTTCACAATACACCAGAGGTGTATTTGTTTCTTTGCTTGTTATTTTAGGTTTATTTATTGTACTTTTCATTTTGTTGTTATCATAAGGCTTAGCAAAACCATCATTTGCTTATAACAACCTATTTTTAAATGACATTGTGTTAGCTTTGCATTGCTTTGACAAAATGTTGCACAGTAACAACTGGGGAACTTTATATTGATTCATAGTCTCAGAAATTTTAGTCTATGGCCTGTTGGCTTCATTGTTTTGGGTTTGAGGCAATGGAGAACAACATGAGGGCAGGCACAAAACAGAGGAAGCTGCTCATCTTATGGTGGCCAGAAAACACAGGCTAAGGAACCTGACATAAAGCATAACCTTTAGAGGCATGTCCCAGTGATTTGCTTAATTAATCCAACTAGACCCCACCTTCTAGAGTTTCTACCACTTTCCAGTTGTGCCATTAATTTGACACTGGGCATTCCACACTTATGAGGAATAACAATATTTTTTTTTATTAAAGAATGAAAATTTTGATTAAAGAATACTAACAGAAAAACTCATATTTGCATTCCATTCCTTGCAATATTTTGAATTTCGATACCATATTTTGAATTTTTCTAAAAGATCTAACTCTTAGCATAGAGTAGCTATAATGTGTAATTGTTTTTATTTTAGTCTTCATATTGAAGACACTGGTGGTTTATGCACCATGTTTACAGCATTAGAACTTTCTGAATTTTTCTATACAGTAACTAAGTGAATTTTATACTTTCTGTTATTTTCTTCTTACACCATTAGCATCAATTTCAGTTTGAGGAATTGTCTTTTGCATTTTTTATACAACAGATCTTATGGTGATAAATGTGTCTAATTTTCCTTGCCTGAGATTATCACTGTCTTTTCTTCATTTCTTATGGAGAGTTATTCTGGATATGATATTCTTGGTTGGCAATTTTTTTTTCCTTCAATGCTGTGAACTCATGCAATTCTTTCCTAGCCTGTGAGGTTTCTGCTGACATATCTCTCATCTAGCTAATTGCATTTTTTTTTTTTTTTTGGCAGGACCAAGGTTCGAACTTGCGACCTTGCACTTGCCAGGCAGGCACTTGCACCACGGAGCTATCTCCGCAGCCCCTAATTGGATTATCTTTACATGTTTGTTTGTTTAATTTTTATTTTCCGTGCTCTACTGGGTTAAAGAATCCTCTCTTTTGCTTTACCCTTTGAGAGTTTGATTATAATTTTTCTTGAGGTAGGATTGGCTGGGTTAAATCTGGCTGGTGATCTGACCTTGACATTTGCAGACTGGCATAAAACTATATGCCAACTATATTTCTAACTGAAGATATATTAGTATATATTAAAAACTCTCGTAAGTCAATAGTAAGAATACAAAAAAACAAAGGTGCAAGTAGAAAATGGGAAAAGCACATGAGAAACTATTTCATTGAAAAGAATATACAAATATAGGGGCTGGGAAGATAGCTCAAGGGCACAAGTGCCTGCCTGGCAAGTGCAAGGTCCTGCATTCGATCCCCGCTTCCAAAAAAAAAGCAAGTAAGGAAGGAAGAAAAGAAAAGGATATATAACTATAAGAGGAGGGCTAAAAAAATAAAATAAAATATAAATAAATAAATAAATAAATAAATAAATAAATAAATAAATACACAGAGGGCTGGCCAGATGTTTGCTTTTTATGCTGTTTCAAGTTTCCTGTAAACTTTATTATTCTTTTTCTCTCTTTTAACCTCTATATAAGAAAGCCTGTCTTCAAGTTCCCAGATTTTTTTCTTCTTTTTGATCTATTCTGCTGTTTATATATTCCAACATGTTTTACATTTTATTTATTACATTTTTATATTAAGGATTTATGTTTGATGCTTTTAACTACTTCAGTCTTTTTATCAACTTTCTCTGATAGAATGCTAACTTAATTCTCTATATATAATTCTTTGGGTTTACTTCAAACAATCATTTTGAATTTGCTGTCCAAGAGTTCTTATGTATCCACGGCTATTTAGTCAGTCTCTTTCTGGCACTTTATTTTGCCTGATGGTCATGCTTCCCTACAACATCTTATGGCTTATTGGCATACAATGTCATCTATGCATTGAAGACTCGGATATTTACATCACTCCTAGGAATCTGGCTTCGTTTTTGCCTACCCCTAAAGAAACTCTAAGTAAGCTTCTTATTTTCTCTGAGCCTGTGGCCACTTCTGCTACTTCAGCTCTTGATTCCATTGGACATCCAGGCTTGCCCTGAGTCTGTGGTTGATACATTGTCACTGTTTCATTGCAAGAGGGATTCCTCCACCACAATTCTATAGTTAGTGTTTAGATGCTTCATGGAAAAGGACAGGGACTTGACTCATAACACACTTCAGTGGAACTCGCCTTCAGATGTAGCAGTTCTGTGTAATCATACCACGTGGAGCTCCAGCTGGTGTAGAAGATCTATGTTGATACACAGTTGTCTCTGCAACTGCTTTTGGGGTATCTATGCAGAAGTTGGACCTCAGTCTTTCCTTTAGTTGTGTCTCTCTTTTTCTTTAAATAGAATTGCCTTCTAGAATTTGTGTGAAAATGGCTTATATTGAGTTGAGCTCAGTCCCCTCAGCTGAGCTTGGAGTATTGGTCTACAGGGTGCAAGGGACGTCTGCACCATGCTGTGACTCTTTCACCGTTAGCCCTTCAGAGGGAGAGTACCTCCCTGTGTCTGAAGTGCTGAGCTCCAGACTCTGGGGTAGTCTTCTTCTTTGCTCTGCTATTCCCCAATCTCTGCATTTCACCAGATGTCCTTTTCTCTACTATCAGTTCCCAGTGCACACCTACACCCCCATACTTCTTCAAGCTTTATTTCTATCTCAAGAGAGGAGCAGATAGGCTACAGATGTCTCTGTTCTGCTGTCTTCCTGACTGACATTTTGTATTTTTTCAATCTTTTTTGCTTTACTGGTACCTTTAAATGTTTGAGCCAATAATTGTGCTTAAAGAATATTCCAATTGCATTTGAAAAATACGTGAGTTATTTCCAGATAGATATCTTTTGCTTGTTTTGAACAATATTTTGCAGTGGTAAGAGAACAGACTATTTTTTTCAGACTACAATTTCAACCCACTTATAAAATGAAACCTTGAAGCTTCTTTTATGCCTCAGGGTATGATCTAGTATTTCCTGGTTAATATTTCATGGATACTTGAATAAAATTTATATTCTGTTTATATTCTGCTGCTGTGTGCAATGTTGTACAAATCTTAGGGCCAGCCTAATAGCTCAGTGGATTAAAGCACCTGCAAGTAGGCAAGGGGCCAAGGGTTCAATTCCTGGGCATGCTGTGCCAGCCCCGCACCAGGGGCAGGCTGAGATGGGAACTGAGACTGGGTGTGGTGGTGCACACCTGTAATCCCAGCTCTTGGGAGGCTATAAATAGGCAGATCCCTACAAGTCGGCTGGTAGTGAGACCCTGAACACCCTATAGACCGTTCCATAAAATACAAAAAATAAATAAATAAATATTAATATTGTATTGTCTTGTACAGTGCAGGAGAACTATATACTTACTACATTCCTGTCTCTTTATTTTATTAATTTCTTAGAACTGTATATTGAAAACTCCAAGTATAAATGTTGTTATCTGTTCCTTCTTAAAGTTTTTATCTGTCAATTTTTGCTTCTCGTACATTTGGAGACCTGTTATTAGGAACAAATATATATTTTAGTTATTATATTGTTCTCCAACACTAGTCTAATAATGATGAAACATCCGTCTTTGCCTCTGGTAATACTTATTGAAATTAACTGAAGTTATTATAACTACTATGAAATTTTTCTGCATATCAATTCCTTATAATATGCATACAACTCTCATTTTTCAAGCTGTGCATTTGCTGTTAAAATGCATCTCACGTAAGCAGCATAAATGAACTCAGTGGTGCTCTTCTCTACATAATAGCTCCGTTCTAGTTCTGTGCTTGATGGTGCAGGTGGGCAATAACTTCAGGTCTTTGACTTGACTCTTTTTGCGAGAAAACATTGCTTTATGAGCTGAGAAAAGAGCCACTGGAACCCAAGATTTTCAGCAGCATGCTTACATTGCATGAGAGAATCCATACATGACAGCTGCATTCTCCCAGATGTTAGTTTCAGCTACAGTGGCTGGTAGCAGGATCAAAACACTAGTGACCTGTACTCCTGCAAGAACAGACTTCTGACAGAAAACTCAGGGAAAGGGAGCCTTATGCATTCATTGCTTGTGTCAATCTGAGCAAAATTTCTGTCTCATTGTGTTGAGGGATAGGAGAGAATGAGTCTTGGGTTAGGTCCCACAGACTCACCATTGTTACTGAACTCCAGTAGATTCTCTTGAAGCATGTTTGTCTGCATGCTGCATATCTTCAAGACTGTTTCCAGCGACTTTAAATTTTTCTGTTGTTATTTTTGCCAGTTTTCCTGATGAGTAAACCTGTGGAGCTCCTCTTGGTATCATGCTATCACCAGGTTGGATCAGTGAGGTGCCAGGGATGACATACAAGGACCTTTAAAAATAAGTTTGCAGGTTCACCAACTCTGGTCAAGGACAAAGAATTTTCAGGACATGTCTGTAAAAAAGAAATTTGAAAAGGGTTTATTTGGACACACTCTATTATTAAAAACAGGTGGTAGAAAAATGGGAATGCACTACAAGCTAGAACAGGGCACTTTAAAGGGTTGTCTTCTGACACAGGCGATCTTGGATGTGTACTATGACTGCCAAGTTACAGGGTAAGCCATGTACATGGATATGAACTAGAGATATTTTTATGAACTAGAGATTTGCATATGTTGTCTCCAATGCCACTGCTTCCTGGGCTGGAGGAAAGGTCACTCTGCATGTGAATATGGGAAGTTTATAGGCTATTGTAGAATGGAATTTAGCAATATTCTGTGAAAGGAGCGAACAACAGGATCAGAAACTTGGGTGGCCTTCAGGAAAAAAAGCTTGTCTTGCCACAGATTTTTTCATAAAACTACAATGTATTTCCTTGTCTTTTTACCTGCTTTTGATATCTTCTATCCTACCTCAATGCCAGCAATGGGTCTTACCTTGTTTTTTGTTATACCTGAAAAATATTTCTTTAGTTCACCAAATATTTTTAAAATTGTTTATTTTCAACTTCAAGCCCAGCTTTCCCTTGAATAAAAGAAAAAAGGGCTGAAGATGTAACTTGACGGTAGAGTACTTTTGCTGGAGTGGGACGGGCCTGGATTTTCCATCGCTGGCACTTAATAGACTAAAATCTAACTTCCTCGGGGATAATTTCTATTGATTGCTTTTCTTGCTATGTGTGATTCATACTTTCTTATTTCTTTGAGACTCTTACATGTTTTATTCCAATTTGGACATTTTAAATGTTATACAGTGGCAGTGTTTGGAATATTAAATGCTTTCCCCACTCCCCAGAATTTGTTGTATCCTTTATTGTGGTCATACAACCGGCCTGCCAAATATCCATCCTTCTTTGGGGACAAAGATTGAAGCTAACAGAACAGCAAACAAGTGGTGGAGAATAGCCAAAGTATGTTTATTAGAAAGAATAAAAGAAAAGCTTTCTGCTAATTGGACAGGTGTGTTCTGTAAGGTGGACACCATGGAGTTCAGATTCAGAGGTTGTAATATAGTTCTTGGCCCTGGTGTCCATGACAGAAAGCAGATAGGCCTTTGATGTCCATAGTGCAAACTGCTTCATTTGCATTTCACTTCCTGGGAGGTCTCTTCCCCTTGGTTAAAGACTTATTGTCTATTATATCTCATTAGAGCCTTCTAGCCCATTCCAGTATGATAATTTACTCAGGCCTGGAACTTTATTTTAAATTAGTTATTCAAGACCTGCACCCTATCTTCCTAACTTCCCCTAGCTACTGGCTTCAGTAGTTATTGGTACACTTAGTGGCTTTTGGGAAGAAATTCTACAAAGCATGGAATTGTGATCAGTAAAGTTTCTCTTCTTTTAGCTTAGTGGCCAGATGATGACTGAATAGTGATTTCATTAAGTGTCTAGAAGAAATAAATCTCCCAGGCTTTGGCCAGGGCCTTTGTTTTAGTTGGACACATCTTCAACTTTCAGCCAGAAAGCTTACAGTTCTGCCACTGTTTTCACTTCCTCTTTGCACAGATCCTCAAGGTCAGCCAGAAGAAAGATCTCAGAGTTCCTCGGGCCCAACCTAAGCAATTGCATAGCCTTGGCAATGCATACACACAGATGTTCTTGTGAATGAATAGGTTGAAGCTTTCCCAAGGCTTTGTGGATCTATTATTCTCCATCCCCCCTCTTCGCTGTCAACTTTCTGCTTAATCTATTGTTTTTCCCATTTGTTAGTGATGGCCTCTAGCCAGGAAGAGGTTTGTAAGGCTGGTTGCCATGCTAGTCAGATCTAATAAAGATGAACCTTTTCACTTGGTGTTCCAGGATACTCCCACTGAGGTCAAATAATGAGAATTATTTGAATTCATAGCTTAAATCAATCAACTACTTTTTTTTTGTATTCTAGAGAAGGGTCTACAGGATGTTCAGGGTCTCACTACTAGATCAGACTCGTAGTGATCCACCTGTTTACACCCTCCCAAGAACTGGGATTACAGGCGTGCACCACAAGGCCCAGTCTCAATTGCAGTCTCAGCGCACCCGGGTCGGGGGGGGAGGGTTGGCAAGGCAGGCCCAGTGATTGAACACCTGCCCCTGAGCCTGCTTGCAGGTGCTTTAATCAGCTGAGCTATTTGGCCGGGCTTTCAACTATCTTTTTGTTATCTCCAATATCAAAAGTTCACTGTTACTGTTCAAGGCTGTCATTGGAGAGCAGGGGCTGGGAAAAGAATCAGTTCTTACCAGTACTGAAACTTTTTGTTGAATGAATATTTCCTATATTGATGCAAGTTTTTGGTTAGTTTTCATAGTTTTAAAATGTTTCTATTAATTCCTGTTTTTCTGTTGCCTTTATGAAAGGAAAAAATGTTTGGAGATTTCTGCCATTTTTAGATTCTACTCCCAGTCATCTTTGGTTTTGTTTGTTTTTTGTTTTCTTGTGGTACCTGGGATCGAACCTGGGACCTTGCATGTGCAAGGCAGGTGCTTATGCCACAGGCTATCTTCCTGGCCCTCTTCTTTGGTTTTATATGAATTTGTTAGCATGTCATTTGAATTCCACTTTTGGGGCTGGGGGGTTAACTCAGCTCAGTAGAATAAGCGCTTGCCTGGCAAGAGTTCATTCCCCAGCTCCACAAAAAAACAAAGAAAAAAAGAAATCCACTTTCGGCTTTTGAGTTTTTTTTTTTTTTTTTTTTTTTTTGGCATTATTTTCTTACCAAGTCCAGCTCTTGGGTGCTTGTTTTGAGGCAATGAACATCAAAACACCAGACAGTAAGTAGTGGGGAGTGGTCAAATGTGTGTTTATCAGAAAGAATGAAAGAGAAGGGGGCCAGGGAGATAGCTCCATGGCACAAGTACCTGCCTGGCAAGTGCAAGGTTGTGAATTCGAAAACTGGTCCTGCAAAGAAAGAAAGAAAGAAAGAAAGAAAGAAAGAAAGAAAGAAAGAAAGAAAGAAAGAAGGAAGGAAGGAAGGAAGGAAGGAAGGAAGGAAGGAAGGAAGGAGAAAGAAAGAAAGAAAGAAAGAAAGAAAGAAAGAAAGAAAGAAAGAAAGAAAGAAAGAAAGAAAAGCTCTCCACTAGCCAGAGAGGGTAGTCCTCAAGGTGGACACCTTAGATGCTTAGGTCCATTGGGTCTTTATTACACCTTTGAGCACCAATGTAGATCAGAAAGCAGAGATGCTCCAAGTTTCCTTGGGCATTTGACATCTGGAGAGTAAGCTGTTTTACTTGCATTTTACTTTCTTTAAGATCTCTCATTGGGTTAAAGACTATCCTTTGTTATTTGCATTTTATTAGGCCTGGATAGTCCATTTTGATCTAACTCATGCACGTTTGTACCAACTTTTAGCTTAACTATTTAGAACTGCCTTCTATTTTTGGTACTGCAATTGAACTCAGAACCTTGCACTTGCCAGGCAGGCACTGCGCCCTTGCCCCAGTGCTAGAACTGTGTCTTATCTGTCAATATATTGCTATCTCCTGGCTTCACATGGAACATAGAGCATGTGTTTTTTATTTCAACCTGTGAATTATTTATCTTTTTTTTCAATTGTTTTTGTTTCAGTGTCTCACTATGCAGTTCGGACTCTTGGTGATCTTTCTGCTTTCAGCCTCCCCAGTGCTAGCATTACAGGCATGTGCCACTATGTCCAGACTCTGGCTGGCTCAGCCTGATCTGGGAGCACAGACATGAGGCATGTGGTGCCAAGGATTGAACCACGACCCCTGCACTTGCCTAAGCTTGTGTAAGCAGGCAATTTCGTCTGCTGAGCTATCTCACTGGCCCACCTTGTTGAGTTTTAACTTTCTACCTGAGACTGAGGTTCTCAGTGTCTCACTCCATGGCCTATTGCATTTTTCTATATCTTCAGAGTTGCTCTTCTAAATGTTTTCCCCATAGCATATGAATGATGTTCAACAATCTGATTTTAATTGTAATAAAAATAGCCTCACCCATATAATTCCATTTGCTCAATATGCTTCCAGTTGCTGCATGGAATCAACAAATATTCACTTAAACCACTTTGCACATCCAGCTAACAACCTGACCAATTTTGATATTTTAAACATCTCATCTATGTCCCTTCTCTATCTTTCTCTATAGA
Source organism: Capromys pilorides (assembly GCA_004027915.1). NCBI lineage: Eukaryota > Metazoa > Chordata > Mammalia > Rodentia > Capromyidae > Capromys > Capromys pilorides. The sequence goes on from PVKN010029717.1 coordinate 9,518, forward strand.
CCCAGGTAACTCCTATCACCCATTCATACTACCAATTCCTCTTGGCCCTTCTTTTGTCCTGGTATATTTCTTCTGGTTATTTCTGACTCTGATTCCTCAAAGATCTTTATCCATCATTTTGTTACTAGATAGTCTCCTTCTAGAAGTAGCTTGCCAAATAAATGTTATTAGATTTTAGAGTGCTGCTGTCTCTTTCTGGAGGTAGATTCCAGGGTGGTTGTGTGGTTAGTTAGTTTGCCTCGAACAAAAAAAATTGAATGAAACAAGGAAAATCATACAAAGTTCATTTAAGGCAGAAAACTTAAAAGTGAGAAACTAGCTCTGTAGGATGAGCTTGGGGCCCAGAAAAAGAGAAGAAAAAGTAAAAGTAAAGTAAAAGTACACACTGCTGTGAGCCACAGAGCAGGCTACCATAAAGAAAGCCTTCACCGCAAGTGCTTCATGGCATCTGTGTCCTTTTCTTCCTTACACACATTACCAGAACCTGCGGCAACCTCCACATATAGGATCCAGAGACAGTTCGGCACGTGTGTCTTAGTATGTTGTGATCAACAGGTCTTGCTTACTCCTTCTGCCAGTTTTGCTCCATCTTGTCATCTTGCATGGATTTGGAAATTTTCTTTTCTTCTTTTATAAGTTCTTCCACTCTAAAAAAATAATAATAATAAGTTCTTCCACTCTATGATTTGGCCTTTAATGGCTAAACTCAGTCATCACTGACATTCCTCAATCTTCTTCAGTCTACAAGTGGTCAGTCTTCCACACAACCTCAAATTTCACTTCTCATGCCTTCAGTGATTGCTATGGTTTAGTCACGAAATGTTTCCTGAGTAACCCTGCCAATGTGGAAAGTGATTGGATCATGGCGACACTGTACACCCAAGTGGACTCACCATGCATGAGTTCAGATGCTAAACATGCTGTTGGGAGGCAGTGTTTTCTTGTTCTCCACTCCTGACCTTATTGTCACTTTCCCAGTTGCCATGAGCTGAGTACCTTTCCTATACTACACTCCACTTGCCATCCAGCAAACCATGGACTGAAACTTTGTGCCTAAATACACTCTTCTCCTTTTAGCGGTGGGGGTCAGGTATGTGACTAAGACAACCTTGTCATAGTTGAAAACTGGAATCTTCCTCATTTGGTTCTCCACAGTTTTCTACACAAGGATAGCTTAAAACCTGAACATTGCTTTTGTCAGGCCTTAGGCTGTCTTATCCTGTTTTCCTACTTAAAGACTCCTTCTTTTGCATCCAATACACTCAAAGTTATTTAAGACCTTCTTAACACTACCCTTGCTGTCACTGTCCAGTGTTCATGTAGGTGGGTTTTCCTGCTCTGTCCAAAGCTCAAAATTCTTGAGATTCAAAGCTGAATCTCAGTTCCTTCAAATTCTCACTGTACAATCACCACACTCAATTATCAAAGTATACAAATGCTTTTCTCTCCAAGTGTCTTGGCTATTTTTCTACCATTTCTGGGACAAAATACCTGGCTCTCAAAATAAAGTGAGGAAAGTTTTATTTTAGCTCACAGTTTGTGGAGGCTTCAGTCCATCATCAGATGGCTCCAAGAAAGGGTGCCACATGGCAGAGGGTAGCAGTTCAAGGCAGGGGAAACAGCAAAAGCAACAAGAGCAAAAAATGGAGAGAGCAAATCCTTTATTTCGCATGCAGGCTCTCCACACTAGGACGGGTCCTTTACACCCACTCTATCTCCATACCTTCCTCTTGCACAGGCTCAGGATGTTTACAAAGTGAGGACCCTGATTCTATCAGATAGTTTTTAGACCTCTAAACTTCTCAAATTGATATAATGTATCAACATTACAGCAACCCTCAGTAACACTTTGTTATCTGAAAACTTAGAGATCACTGTCTATGGCTTCTGTGTTCTTCTCTGCCTTTCAAATTCTGCCAGATGCTGTGTTCAAAGGACTCACCTATGCTGCCTGAGGCAAGAGATCACTCACACCAACCTGATACTGTGTTGTCCTCCTAGTTCTCCTTGAAAAAAATTTTTTCCATGTGAAACAACTCTTGAAAATAAATACCTCAGAGGTATCTGAAGTTCAACAATGATTTCTCTAGTCTCTATTTTCATTTCAAAGTTGGGCAAGCTGTCCTAGGAAACCCATTCTGTTACCTCTAAGTATAAACATTCATTTATATTTCATCTCCTGACTGCTTCCCACTCCACTGTGACTGTTCACTCTATAATCAAAATTGGCCTCTTCATTTGCAATGACAGATGCAATGTTTTAAATTCTAGACCCCTCTGCAGTATTTGGAAAGGGCAAGGCCTTCTTCAGAAGCCTCCGTCCTTTCGTCTGCTATGACTTAATTTTTTTTTTTTTCCATAAGGATTTCCATGCTGTTGGTATTTATTTTGCAAATTTTGCTACAAGTGGTTTTGATCTTACCAGAAAATGAGAAAAGCTTTTCACACCAGGTTTAGTAATAATGACAACTATTGTCTACTGCCTAGCCAAAAATGATTGTAAAATATTATCAGCCATAAGATGCATCACAAATTCACAGATTTTCAAAGTTAAATGAAATTTCCCTTTTAGAATCATTGACAAATGTTATTATCTACTGGTTTCAAGAGAATTGATCTGTGTTGCTTGAATTCAAGGTTCTAGGAAATAGCATACATGTAGTGATACATACTCTGAACATTATTTCTTCACATTAAAATAATTTTACTGGCTAGTGAGCTTTTCATGAGATTAGAATAAGATAATGCATGTAATGTATATAATGTAGATGAAGTATCAGAGTCGGTTAGAACTTGCAATAAGCACTCAGTGAGTTAGTATTAGTAGTAGCAATAGCAGTAATTGCAAAAGTAATAGCTGCTATAGTAATATTCATTACTTTTAATAAAACAGTAGTAGCAGTGGCATGTTTTTCAGTGCAGCTTTAGCTATCTATTACGGAAATCAATGTTTCTCAAATGCTAAATAAGTTTTTATATGTGTACTCAAGATAATTTTTCTCTAACTTTAAGTAACTTTAATAGATAATAATACTTTCTTAAGGTTTTGCAAGAACTGGATGAAATGTTGCATGCCAAATATTTGACTATTTATTAGTTGAAGTAGTACCTTAGACTGTGAGCAGAATGTGAATTATTAACAGTCTTTGCTGTCTCTGAAATTCTAAGGAAAATGATACAGACTTATTGAAGTTAACTTCAGAAACATTAAGTAATTCCGCATAAGAATTCTACATATGTTTCTCTTCTGGATTCACTAATATGATATATAACAACTGTAAAGTACTTAGTCAGTATGTGACACATAAGAAGCACTCAGTAAAATGTAGTTATTATTGTAATACTTGCAGTTGACATTTCCAGAAACAGTTTATTTCCATTTTCTTTCTTGGCCAAATTAAAGATTTCAAAAATATCAGACTGTGTCACTA
>PVKN010029719.1:0-12926 GCA_004027915.1 Capromys pilorides
TACAAGGAGCAGTAGGTCTGGGTGAGGTCCTGGGAACTGTGGGTCCCTATTGCAGGCAAGAAGGAAACTGAATGTCTTCCCCTTGCCTAGGTGCCACAGGGTGCATGAGACTTAAAAGTAGAAGGAGGAGGAGGAGGAGGAGGAGGAGGAGGAGGAGGAGGAGGAGGAGGAGGAAAAGGAAATAAACATCAGTGACTATTCCATTTTAATCCAACTAAATGACCACAAATGTCACAAAATATATGCTTTGGTTCACCATCTAAGAGGTTATTTTCTTTCCATACAGCTTGTGACATATCAAAATGTTATTTGCTGAAAGAGGCAAAATAAAGAAATTGTGTTTAAAGCCCATTTCAAATCCAAGAGTGCCTTGTTAGGAATTCGATTATAAGTAGAATTCTCTGTGCTAGGAGCTTTAATAAAAGCCAATGAAAATCTATGAACTCTAAAAGCCAAATCGACAAACTCAAGTGAAAATCAGATCATTTTTATTGTAGCAAGCAACAAGTCCAGTTCAGAAAATAATAGTACCCACTTCACCAGCCTGAAAATCTTAATATCTTCAATTATGGCTGAAATGACAGTCTGCCCATCATGTTTCCAAAAAAATATAAACTTAAAACAAATAATGACTAAAAGAACTTCATGTTTAGGAGAGTTTTGCTGACAAATAGGAGAATTGGACCATTCTACTCCTTTGCATTCTCTTCACGGCATTAAAAAGGGAAGAGGCAATAGGAAAAGCCCACATCAGCATCACCAGATGTGGGTCTCACCTGCCTTTGCTATTAGGCAGCTAAGCAACTTTCAGTCTGTCAGTCTAAGCCTTGTGGGCCTCAGTTTCCTCATCTGTAAGATGGAGAAATTTTTACTACTTCTACTTTGACAAGATCAGCAGTAAAAGAAAAGCGTTCCTTTATAGCAAGTAAAATTCTAGGATACAGTTTGCCAAGAGACTGACCACAGTCAGCACTTTAAAAGGATCATTTTGGTGGCGTACACCTGTAATCCCAGAGCTGGGGAGGCTGAAACAGAAGGCTTACTATGAGTCCAAGCTGCATAGCGAGATCCTGTACCAAATGCATAAAGTCAAACAAATAATAAAAATAAAAAATAAAAAGGATCATTTTGCAAAGGAGCTGTTTTACATGTTTTCATGCTTCTAAAAAAAGACTTTTGAAATTCATCATATATAAAATGCCACTGTTTCTATTTAACTTTGAACTCTTTGTCCAAGCATTGGTGACTGGTAATAGTTATTTAAATTCTTCTTCCGGAAAAAGCTTTAACATTTATCAGTAAATAATGAGCTAAGTTGATGCAAAAATTACCTGCTAAGGAACCTGCAAATGGAGGTGCCTGTGTTTAAAGGTTGGTTTCAACTGGCCCCTCTGTTCAAGGGTGTTAGGGTTTTCAATGCAGGTATAGAAACACTGCTTTAGTGCTCACTGTGAGTCACACAATAAGTCAGATACATGAGAGATAAAGGTCAACAAAACAAGGCCTGAGTTCACTAAGTTCACATGCCTGGGGCTGGCAAAAGAGCACTACAACCACAACATCCAGCCCAAGAGCCAGAGTCACAGGCAGAAAGCGGGAACTGAGGGACAGTAGCTGGACTACTGCTAGAAGTGTCAGGAGAGCTTCCTATATGCTTGACTATGAAAGAATGCATTTCACAGGCTTGTAGCAGAAATTCTAAACAGAGGACACAGCAGGGGTGAAGACAAGAGTAAGGGAAAACCAGGCTTTCGGTGGCAGTGGGAGTGCCTTGTGGGGTTGGGCAGCGTGTAGGGAGCTGTAGGCTGCTCCTGATGGAATTAAGTTACTGGATCAAGAAGCATCACTTAAGTGAGGTGTCCTAAAATAAAACAAGAGAGCATTATAAAATAGAGGTTACTGCACATGATCAGAGTAAGCGCTGTTTTAAGTCCTCCATGTGACCTGGGCCTGATGATCCCTGCTCAGTGTGGACCACCCTCTAAAGGTTTGAAACCTGTTGTCCAGGAACACAGGCTGCAGAGAGAGCCATCTAGCCATCATTCCCATTGTTGCACAGCAGTAGGAGCAGCTGTAAAGGTGACAGCAGCCTTTCTTACCCTCGGGAGGACCTTTTTCAAGGAGAAGCACAAAAAAGGGCTGAGAGCTGGGGCTTGAGATTGGCTCCAACCCAACAATGCTCTGCAGGAGATTCTACCAGCTGGCCGGAGGCAGATCAGTGTGGTATAGGAAGCAGTAAGGAAGCTTGAAAAATTAGCAAAGTTCAGTGTCAAAGAGTTTGCTCAGAATTTTGCAGCTGAAAGAACTTAATGTGTGTTTTACTGTTAACTTTGGTAGAAATTACATATGGTAGTGGGGAAGGGAGTGGACCACATACACTTCTCAATGCTCGTGGCTTAAATCCAGCCCTGATGGTGACAACTAAAGTGGTTCTGCATACAATGCTCCTTGAACCAAATATGTCATCATCCCTATCTCCTCTCATGATCATTTGATGGGTACCAGTGAGTCCACCATGGCTGGGCTTCTCTGTAAGAGAGTTGTGTATGACACTGACACCAAGGCCACCTTGACAGCAGGTGTCTGAGGATGGACTCATAGACAACAGGAAGATTGTGCATGTAATATGCAAAGAAATGTATGAGCCCCTGCCCAGGGTGGCAAGCCCACGAGAACATTCTTTCAGGCCATTCTTCACAACTCTGTTAACTCTTTGAGAGTTAATATAAAGGATAATAACAACCACTGCTTCTGTACTTTAGAACAAAAATCTTACAAGGCACAAGGCCCAAAATTATGTGCAGAGAGGGAAGCCTGTCTGAACAAAGGGCACAAACATTGAATTGTATATGATGGATGAGCTAAATGCCATTATCTCTTATGTCTTGGCCTAGTGATTCTTCAAACACTCAGAAAACACGACTTTGGGCCTGACATCAGGCAACAGCACCCCAATTTATGCAACATTGATGGGTCTCACATATGTCATATCTCTAACACATACTACCTTGCTTTTGTCTTGTGATAACAATAAATATTTTCTAACTTGAGAGATCAATCAATCCAAATGATTTATGTAGAAAGATCTTGTGGGGGGAACAGGTGGCCTAAAGTACAGAAATAAAGCTTCTGTTTAGAAGGATGATATCACCCATTGGTCTAAGTGCCATGAATCAGGAAAGCAACGTCTGATCCACAGAGTCAGCTCACATCCCCTGCAGAAAATCACATGGCTTCACAAATGTCTTCATTACTTTGATCAATGTATTAGACCAGGCAGTCTAAATAAAACCATTTTTCTTTTCAAGGCCAGATTAACCTAACTGGCTATAGATAGTGTGAAAATGAGCAGACTATTCGGCCAACCTCTGGTCTGTTTTTTATTTATGTTTTCTTTAACAATATACATAGAGATTCTTCTCTTTTTTGTACAGATCAGTGTAGATATAAAGAGCACCCTACTTGCAGAGGAATCCTTGTAACTACAAAATCACTTTCTCCAGTCAAAATATGCAAACAAGTAAGTATGGCAATGTTTTCTCTAAAATAAAGGAGAAATACTAATTTAATACCATCTACTGTCTTCTTATAAAATGTCATCGTGGATCTTCCTGACTCAGAAGAAAGTCCTTCAAGCTTTCTTTATGCCAGTAATTCTGCCCATTATTCTGTCTTAGGTGGAGGGAAGAAGAAAAATGAAATATTAAAACCTTTCCTCAGTGGAGACAGTTCTATTAAACACAGAGCAGGAAGTTGAGTGGTATCAGATGCTTCCATCCTTGGCTCCTCACAAATGAAAGCTGTCCCAACAGGCCCTCTAGCTGGACCCAGAGGGGACAGGACGGCAGTAGCCCTACATACAGCCAGGGATTCTTCCCTCACGATGGGATTGTTACACCTCTGACATCAGGCTCAGCACTAGGCACCACATCCCTGCATGCAAAGGGTCAGGGTCAGAGTCCCTGTCCTTGAGACTCTGGTCCTCAACTTCCAGAGCTACAGCTCAGCCTAGCACTTTCAAGGCCCTCTTACTACTCGTACACAAAACTTCTTGCCTTGGGGCTGGGACCCTGCTCACTACTGACATACTGCCCTGTTTCCAAACTTTGAAAATATTCATGCAATATATGCTGACCACTAATGAATAAGAAGACAAAGGTAAACTCCATATGTCTCCTAAATGTAGTAGTAATCACCATTTGAATGTGCATGCTGGAACTGTCCTGAAGTATAATTTGCATGGGTTGAAATCTTAAAAAGAATCAGGAGAATTTAAGTCAAGTTTCTAAGTATGAAGCAATCCTGAGTAAAGAATTTCCCTCCCAGCTTAGAAAGACAAATAGACCATATATAGTTGCAAAATTGAACTTGAGATTGGCTTAAAATGCTCTTATCTGCCATCAAGAATGTATGTATGGGAAACTCACAGCATCAAAAGACCCTAAAACAAGATCACTCAGGATTCATTCTAAAACTCTGAAGCCTCCTCCAAAGATCAAATCACTCCCCGGGTCAGTAGTAGCCTAGTCACTCATCTGTAGGGGAGCATGGCTCTACTGCCACAAGGCCACCAAAGGCTGTCACCGGAAAACCTCAATATGTCATTAGTACACTCAGGCAGGTAAACCAGGTTCCTGGCACCCTCAGTAACCAAGAGATCAGACTTCATAATACACAGTAGTGTCATCTACATTCAGTTCCCTCCAAAATCATCAGATGGGACTCTGGGGAATGGAGCCCCTCATTTATTACATTTGATGAATTCTTAAGAAGACAGTAAGGACTTGGATATTAGATTTAAACAGGTTTGCATGGATTTAGCTTCCTACAAAACAGGTATCCAAGTAAGTTTTGTGTACAAGAGAAATCAGGAATTTTAAGACTAAAGCAAAGGAAACACAGATTCAGACAGTGGACAAAGAAATGAGGAGAGCCACCCAGGATGGGGCGCTGACCTTTTCAAAGTACACTCCCCGCAAAGATATAGGTGACAAAGATGACTTCACCGAAGAAGAAGCAGTGCCAGCTACAACTGTGGATTCATAAGTATGGAGACAGAGAAGAAGAAAGAAATTTAAGAGAAATTAAGAAAAGGATTGGTAGGGTGGCTGAGAGAAGGTATGTGGGAAAGGGTGAAAAGTGAGGGCATGCCCACGTCACAGTTTTGGGGACTGGGAGCATCCTCAGGAGGGCACTGGGGATTGATTCCATGGTGTGTCTTCGGGGAGTGAGAGGTGAGAGGAAATGTGCTCTAAGCAGGGGGAAGTGCAGAGGGGGTGCAAGTCACACTTGGAAAGGTCAGAGTGTCCACCATGACTGTGCAAATTTGCTTGAGAAAGTAAGGAAGGCAGAGGAGGAATGAACAAAGTAAATGACTGTGAAGGAGAGAACAGATGTAACACAGGAGAAAAACAAGTAATCGAACATCCAACCTAGAAGCTAAAGGGAAGAAAGTTTCCAAAAAAAAAGAGAGAATAGACACAGTCTCTTCTAAGAGAAAGGGAAAAATGAAAACTGAGAGAGGAACACTGCATTTTGCCAAGGAAGCAGGGGAAACACAGCTTTGGGGAAGGCTTCTATTTCTATTATTGGTAAAGGAGAGGAAATCATTGCTCAGAAAGTAAAACTAATGCTTTGAGTAGACCCCAGGATTTCATGTTAGAATACGTTCTTGCCTTGAATTTATTAGAAGCATCTGAAAACCACCAAAAGGTAACAGACTTATGCAGCTTAACTTCTTCCCCAGGAGCTGGGTGATAGTTCCCCTGCTGATAAGACTATCTCAAGGCAAATAGCATCAAGCCAGAGAGACCTTGGCTACACCCTTCTCTATCAGCTGCCCTGCTGTGGGTCCTATCACACACTGATGGCAACAGCAATACCAGTTCCCACGGACTCTGAAGTGAAGATGTATGGAAATGGCCTTATTCATGTTTATAATCAGAGTGTTAAGACATGCTTAAATTGTTCTAAAATACAAAGGGCTCCTTATAGTCAAAAGCAAACTCACCCCATAAATCTCTAGAAAGGGGCAGGAAATGGTATAAAGGGTCCAAGAGATGGAGCAATAAGGTAGGTGTAAAGACAAGAGAAAAGCACCAGCCTAATAGTTCAGGGAACTAAAGCGCCTGCTTAGGCAAAGCACAGCGGCCGGGGTTCAATCCCAGAGATGTTGTGCCAGGCCCACCCCCAGGGTGCACTGAGTCAGTGATTGAGACTGGGCATGGTGGTGTGTGCCTGTAATCCCAGTGTTTGGGAAGCTGAAAACAGGAGAATGACTACGAGTCTGATCTATGTAGAGAGACCCTGAACACTCTGTAGACCCTGTCTTAAATACAAAAAAGAAAAGAAAAAAAAGACAATAGAGAATTTCTCCAGGTTGAAGGAAGAGAGTTAGAAAAAGGGAAACAAACACACATGCAGGCAGGACTGTCATGCTCTCTGCCCTGGGTCCCATCAGGACAGAGGAAGTGATTTGCTTTCTCATGGACACAGGCAGGACTGGGAGTCCATATGAGCTCAAGAGGTCAGTCAGAAGCCTCTTCCATCAGGCTCCATGTCAGCTAGCAACATGAGAAGACTCGGGACAGAAGGGGCTGTATATACGTAAACACAAATTCAAAGAAGGCTCACAAAACACCAAATATGACAAGTGAGGGGGCCAGCTTTAAAGCTTTTCTTAAACCAAAGAAAAACTAACATTACAGTAGAAGACATGGATTTATGATGAGGTACCTTGTTCAAATAAGGATATATATTTCTGTAAACCTCACTCTTAATTATATATAACTTCAATCAACAATCAGTTGATTGTGGGATTAAGTAATTTGAAAACTATTTTCTCATCACATAAAGCCACTGAATTGCATACTAAATTCTTCCCCAGGGATCTAGAGCTACGCATTTGGGTATGGATGTTACAGTCTTTGGGAGGTCACATTTATGAAGTTCGAAATGTATGAAGAGACTGTCTTGTATATTCTGCCCTATAAAATACCAGCAAATACCAAAAATCAGTAAGGAGCCAAAAAAAGAGAAAGATTAAAGAAGAATAAAAAGAATATGAAGGATGAACTTAGCACATTCACGCAAATCACATACAAGGGGTGATCATAGAATATGATAGAGCTGGGGAGACAGATCAGTGGCATAAGCACTTGACTGGCAAGGTCCCGAGTTCAATCTCTGGTACCACCAAAAAAAAAAAAAAAAGAGATTATAAAGTTTAAGTAAAACATTTATTCAGTAAAGACACATTGCTATTAAGTCCCCTCCAAATCCTTCCCCTCACTCAAACATGTTTATTCCATCATTCTTGCCATTTTCTGAAGCAGTTGTGGAAGTCCTTTTAAGTGAGTGTCTTTATGACATCTGACCAAAAATACAGTAAATGATGCTCCCAGCTGCCATTCAATGAAAAGACAATCTAGTAAAAATATTGTGTGTGTTTTCATGTACCTTATTCACCAGATCTGGCACTTTGTGGCTTCCAGCTCTTCCCCAAAGTCAAAATGACTTTGAAAGGGAACTGGTTTTTGTTTTCGTTTTTGTTTTTTTTTGGCGGAACCGGGGATGAAACTCAGGACCTTACACTTGCCAGGCAGGCATTTGTGCCTCTGAGCTATCTCCCCAGCCTGAAAGGGAACTGTTTTGGATTTTTTTTTTTCTTTTCTTTTTTGGTGGGACTGGGGTTCAAACTCATGACCTTACACTTGCCAGGCAGGCACTTGTGCCACGGAGCTATCTCCCCAGCCCCTAAGGGAACTGTTTTGAACTGAGTTAGGACATCAAAATTGCCACAACAGTGCAACTAAAGGCACTCACAGAAAAAGACTTCCAGAATTTCTTCAGAAAGTGGCAAGCAGTGAAATAAGGGTGTCCAAAGCAAGGGGAACTAATGGTAATGTGATTTTTCCTGTGGTAAAATATTTAATTTGAACATGCACTGTATTTTTGGATTACAACTCATAACAGTTTAAATGAATTATATATGTGTAATAAGATATAAACAAATCTAAGAAATACAATATTGTTTCTTAAAATCACAAGAGAGATCAATCACTCCCAAACTAACAATGAGAACAAGCCAGATTAGCTACAAACACAGCTTTTAAAGTTTATCAGGGAGCTGAGAACACACACACACACACACACACACACACACACACACACACAAATGTGGCAGGCTCTCCCCAGGAAAGAAAAGGCCAACAGCTGCTTCAGTCCCTAGCAAAGCTGCAGGAAGAACAAAAATTTACCACAAACAGGAGTGAGGAGAAACCAGCTAAATTTATAACCAACATCAATGGCTACATGTGGACTTCCATATGGATTAGAACTCCAGGGAGCCTTGCCACAAACTATGACTGTACCAACAGCCAGCTCCTTCCCACTGATCTTGGCTTACACCCAGGAGGAGTAACACCAACGCTGGGGGAGAACAGGAGAGTTGGGAGACATCTTCTCCCAGGCCTATGGAACCTACCTGAAGCTAAGGCATGAATGGGTCAGAGGATTAAAACAAGGACTGAATGTCACTTCCAGGCACTCAAGGCACCCCCCCCTCCCCCCGCCAGCCACTGTATAGCCTTTCCCCCACCTCACTCCAAAGCTAAGGTAGGGCAGAGAGCAGCAGAGATGTCCTATGGTTTAAAAAGCTAGAGCCACAAAACTATCAGGCTGAAAGGCAGAACTATTGTCCACAGTGTGGAAAACTAGCTCTGAGTGAGAAAGCATAAAGAAATCTTCAGTCTAGTCAGGGCTCAAATCCCATCCCTGCTACAGGGAAAGTCCTGATTCTTCCCTCAAAATATTGAAAATCAGTGATAAAATAAAATAAAACTCCCCAAGCACATACCTACTTCAAACATAGGTTGAGTATACCTAGTCCAAAAATCCAATACTCAAAAGGCTCCAAAACCTAAAGCTCATTGCATGTTATGATGGGGACACTTGGCCACAGAGATGGATTGCAGTCAAAATACAGGCACTCTAATTTTACTGTGCAAAACTGCTATGAGACTTATGGTGTACATGTCAGTTAATGCTGACTGTCAGTCTGACTAGATTAAGACACTTCAACGGAAGTGACCAATTGTGAGAACAATAAGCTCATCAATGAGTCAACCCATAGATGAGTTTACAGCTCAGTGGGCTACCAGCAAGTGAAGTCTAATTGGAGGAAGTGGGTCATGGGACATGATCTTGGGGCCTGTAATGGGTGTCCACCCTCTTATTCTCGGGCTCCTCCCTTGCACTGTGCTTCTCATATGCTTTGACATGAACACATTTCCTTCATCTTGTCCTTCTACAATGTCATCTGACTTGGGACCAGCTGACCATAGACTAAAACCTTTACAATGGTGAGCTGAAATAAACATTTTCTTTTTCTTTTTTTAATGTATTTAGTACAAGGTCTACAGGGTCTCACTACACAGATCAGACACACAATGATCCTCCTGTTTTCAGCCTCCCAAGTGCTGGGATTACAGGCGGGCACCACCACACCCAGTCTGAGCACACTGAGGCTGGATCAAACCCCACCCTCTGCATCTGATTATCACAGATACTTTAATCCGCTGAGCTATCCAGCCAGCCCAGTATTTTCTTCAAGTTGAATATGCCAGCTGTTTTGTTCCAAGAATGGAAAGCTGACTGATAGAGCATACTATAGGCATAAAGAAATCACGTGTTTGAATTTAGCCCCAGTGCATGTCATTAGGTACAATACTGTACAAAAATTCCAAAATTTAAAAATTAAAAAATCCAAAACAGGGGCTAGGGAGGTAGTTCCATGGCACAAATGCCTGCCTGGCAAGTGCAAGGTCATGAGTTCAAACCCCAGTCCCACGGGAAAAAAAAATCCAAAACACTTCTAGTCCTAAGTGTGTTAGCTGAGAGATACTCAACTGATACAAATTAGATTGATTTAGTCTATGTGTTAATGATCTGAAAAAAAAATGTACATTACTGAAACTAGGGAGGTGCTGTTGAAGACTGAACCAGAGCCTTCACAATAAATTATGTCCCTAGCAAAAAAAAAAAAAAAAAAAAAAAAAATTTTGAGACAAGGCAAGGCCTCTCTGTTGCTATTATCCAGGGAGAACTTGAACTCACAACCTTCCTGCCTTAGCCTTCCTGACTGCTATTACAAGTTTTCACAACCAAACCTGTGTTAAATTGCTATAGTTTATATAATTCTTTTACATATGATGTTCAACATGCAATCAAATATCATAAGATATGCAAAGAAGGAAGATACTGTGATCTTTAGTCAAGAGAATAAATAGTACAAAGAAGTGGACCCAGAAATGATAAACATATTAGAATGACTAGGCTGAAACTTAAAGATAACAACAAAAATTTTTAAAGGTTATAGTGAAAAATATGGATATGAGCAGATGAAGAGCTTCAGCAGAAGACTGAAAACTATGAAGTTTAAATTTTTGAAATGTAGAAATCCTCAAAGTAAAAAAATACTAAAATATCAAAGATTATAGGATCTCTAAACTTAAACGTAGACCAACAGTAGCCAAATGTAAAACACAAAGGAGAAACAAAAGTAGAAAAAACATACCTAAGACATATAGGAATGGGTGAAATGACATCATTGTAAACAGAGTTCTAGGAAAGAAAAAGGAGATAAAAGAAACATTTGAAGAAATAATGGATGAAAAATTTCCAAAGTTCATAAATGATATCAACTCACAGATGTAAGAATCTCAGCAAACACCAAGCAGAATAAATATATAAAGCAAGCTATACATAGATATGCCAAACTCCAACTGCTGAAAGTCAGCTGGAGAAATATTACACATTTTATATATAGGGCATAAATGCTAAAAAAAATACATACAGCCAACTTCTCATCAGAAAAAAGAATAAATAAATAAAAGAAGGCAGAAGACAGTGGGCTAACATCAAAAAAAGCCTGACATTTAGAAAAACTGGCAGCATAGAGCACTATATTTCAAGGGAAATATCCTTTAAGATTAAGGCAAAATTGGCTAGGGAGATAGTTCAGCGATCTAAGCACCTGCCTGGCAAGAGCAAGGTCCCAAGTTTGATCCCCAGTACTGCAAAAATAAAAATCAAGTTAAAGATAAAATAGAATACTAAAATTATGTGCTTCAGTTAAAAGAAAGCAATGGGGGGAGGGGGAGCTGGTGAGATAGCTCAGCAGTCTAAAGCGCCTGCTTAGGCAAGCTTAGGGAAGCGCTGGGACTGTAGTTAGATTCCCAGTACCACATGCCACGCCAGCTGAACCGGCCACCAAAAAAAAAAAAAAAAAAGGGAAAAAAAACTATTAGTTAAACACTAAAATGATAAAGTTGATCCCAACTGTACTTAGAAAAGTGAGAAATGTTGAATAGGGACTAGTATATTGATGTCATTTGTTGAAATTGATACTACTACTGTGTGGATACAAAGGAATATCCTTTATGTAAAGAGTCGCATGCTAAAGCATCTCGACATGTAAAGGCATGGTGTCTGCAGCTTACACTTTACTGGGTCAAGAAAGAAGAGAATGGAGCAAGCCTGAGAGGAAGAGCAGTAATTACAGAACTATGTCACAAGTGATGCGGTGGGCCTGTCTAAACAGTATACAGGAGTTCAGTGATTTATTTTCTTACAAGTCTTCTGGAAGATTTAAATTGTTTCAGCCTAAAAAATCGGTTTCATCTGCAGAATTAACTGTATGTTAAATATATCAAAGTGACACCATCTTATATTAAATACACACTATTTCAATGGTATTTAAGAAAAAAAGACTATATAGCACGAGGCTGTATTTATAAAGAAAAATGAATCAAACTAAACCTATTATTTGGAAATGCACACATTAAAAAACCGTGGAGAAGTAAAAGCCTGGTGCTGCTAACAACCACCCTAGGTTCTAACAGCCTCAGAGAGGGAAGGGAGTTCAGAATGGCCCGGAGTAGCCAGGGCACCAAGAGATTCAGATACACTAGGAAATGATATTCCGAAGAAGCTAAAAGAAAGGATTTTAAATGTTTTCACCAGAAGGAAATGATAAATGTTTGTGGAGATTGATATGCTTACCCTGATTTGAACATTTCAAAATGTACATATAAATCGAAACATCGTATGGTACCACATAAATATTTATAATGCATATGTATCTACTTAAAAATTTAAAATTTTAAAAAGCACTGACATTGACATGCTTCCTGAACTGGGTGACGGTTTAATGGGTGCTCTTTACAATGTTTTATTTCTAAATTGTACATTTGCTATATAATCTCTATAAATTAGTATTTTAAAAATGAATGTTGTAAAAATGTTATAATCTTATAAGATTATTCATTATAACTTTTAAATAAGTTACCAAAAAAAAAAAAAAGTTGGAACATGAATCAAGATTCATCTTTAGGGCTGGCCAAATAGCTCAGCAGATTAAAGCGACTGGAAGCAGGCACAGGGGTGGGGAGTTCAATCTCCCCTGCCCTGTCACGCAGTCCCACGCTCTGAGCATGCTGAGACAGCAATTGAGAATGGGTGTGGTGGCGTGAGCCTTTAATTCCAGCTCTTTGGAGGCTGTAAGCAGGTGGGTCACTATGAGTCCAATCTAGTAGTAAGACCCTGAACACCCTGTAGACCCTTCCCTAAAATACAAAAAAAAAAAAAAAAAAAAAAAAAAATCATATTTAGAGAAGAGCTAAAAAAACAAAACAAACAAAAAAAAAACATTAGGATGGTCCCTAAACTTTAACTGAACCAAATTTTATTAGATTCCAAATCCCAGGTGTTATTAATCATAAGCATCTAGTAGTGCTAGCACCATTGTTTTTGTTCTCATAACCTCATCTACAAAAGAAAGAAATACTTCTTTGAAATCCTTAATTTAAATTCTCTTGCTAAGACATAATAACTCTGTCATGAATAAATTATGTGCAACATTGTGC
>PVKN010029720.1:0-12921 GCA_004027915.1 Capromys pilorides
ATGGCTATAGTGAATTGTAGCACTTTAAACAAGTATGTATATGTCGTTCTTATTTGCTAACTTTAAGTCTTGCAAGGATATGCCCAGGAGTGGTACAACTAGATTAAATGGTTGTTCTTTGTTTTGTTTTTTAAGGGAGTTCCATATCAATTTTTTTGGCTGTACTGGTTGATACTCCCACTGTATTTCCCTCCCCCATCCTTGTTAAATTCATTATCTTTTGTACAATTAATGACTACAATTGTATCTGATGAGATACAATTTTGATTTGTATTTCTCTAAGGGAAAGTTATGAACATTTTCTTATATGTATACTTACTGGTTATTTGGTTATTTGTATTGTTTTTGTTTTTGTTGTTGTTGTTTTTGTACCAAGGATCAAAGTCAGGACCTTATGCTTGCCAGGCAGGTGCTCATGCCACTGAGCCTTATCCCCAGCCCTTGTGTTGCGTCTTTTGTGAAGTGTCTGTTCAGTTCATTCACATACTTTTCTTGCTGGACTGCTTTTGGGGTGATTAATGTTTTTGTATTGTCTATATAATAATTTTCTACCTGAAGGGTAGCTACTAAAGATAGTCTTCCATTCTTCTTTGTTTGTTTGTTTGTTTATTTTTTAGGGAAGGGTCTACAAGGTGTTCAGGGTCTCACTACTAGATCGGCCTGTTTACAGCCTCCCAAAAGCTGGGATTATAGGTGTGTGCCACCATGCCCAGTCTCAATTGCTATCTCGGCGTGCCCCAGGGGAAGGGCCAGCACAACAGGCCAAGGGATTGAACCCCTGGCCCCTGTGCCTGCTTGCAGGCACTTCAATCTGCTGAGCTATTTGGCTGGCCTTAATTCTCCCATTCTATGGGTGGTGATTTTTTTCACTTTGTTAATTGCTGCCTTTGTGATGTAGAAGGTTTTTAATTTGGTGTCATCCTGTTTATAAATTGTTGGGTTTTATTCCTGTGAGTTTGAAGGGCTGTTTAGGTAGTCCTTGACTGTGCCTATGCTTCAAGCATTTTCCCTGGAGTATCTTCCAATGGTTTCATAGTTTCTGGATTTGTGTTAAGGTATTGGATCTGTTTTTATTTGTTTTTAGTACAGCGTGAAGATAGGGATCTATTTTGAATCTTCTTATACACATCCAGCTTTTCCAGCACCACTTGTTAAAGAGGCTAGATTTTCTCCAGCATATATTTTTAGCCCCTTTGTAAAGAATCAAAGGGTTGAAGTGTGTGGGTTTGTTTCTGTGTCTTCTATTCTATTGAATTGATCTATGTACCTGTTTCTGTCTCCATACTATGTTGTTTTTGTTAAGACAGCTTTGTAGAATAGCTCAAAATTTGGTATTGTAATTATGCCTCCTATACTGCTTTTCTCTCAGGATTGCTTTATTCTATTTTGAGGCTTTACTAATTTCATATAAATTGTAGCACTACTTTTTCTAGTTCTGCAAAGTATGATGTTGATGTTTTCGATACAACTTACACTGAATCTATCAATTACTTTTTTTTTTCTGCCCCAGTCAAGGGAAGGAAACTTTATTCAGGCCCCAAGGCTGTGGGCATTGGGCAGGTGGTACCCTTTTGAATGAGGTTCTGGCTAAGCTTTACTTGACCTTCTTCTTGGGGCCCAGGTTGTTGGTGTGGCCACACTTCTTCTTGGGGCAGTTGACAGCACGGGGGTGCAGGTGGGCACAACCCTTGAGGCAGATCATCTTGTCACAGTACTTCTGGGGGAGCTGGCACAGGGATGGCTCGATGGTCCCACCTCACAGGTGAAGCACCAGATGTAGAGTGAACTCTTCTTGGTTCTTCTAGTCAGAGAGTCCCACCATCATCCAGTTGTCTGCTGGCAAATATCAGATGCTGTTGGTCAGGTGGGATGCCCTCCTTGTCTTGGATTTTGGCTTTGATGTTCTCGATGGTGGCACTGCGCTCGAACCCAAGGGCGATGGTCTTGCCCATCGGGGTCCTCACAAAGATCTGCGTTTCTGCATCTGCCACTCAGCTGCCTCATTGACTCAATCTCTTTTAATAACTGGGATATTTTCAAAATATTTGTTCTTCCTATCCATGAACAAGGGAGTGGGTCTTTCCATTTTATAGTGTATTCTTAAATTTCTGTCTTTAGGGTTCTATAATTTTCATCATAGAGGTCTTCCTCTTGCTTGGTTAGATTAATTCCTAAGGTTTTTTTTTTTTTTTTAAGCTACTGTGAATGGAATTGATTTTTGGATTTCTTTCCTGGTAGGTTCATTATCAGGATACAGGAACAGTATTGATTTTTGTGTGATTTTCTATCCTGTGTATCCTTCCTGTTGATGTCCATGTTGGTTAATCTGACAGAGGCTAAGACCAAATCAATTCACCTTAGCTCAGAATGATGCTAATTAAAACTACTTTTAACAGGACTCTAAGGATAGGATTTACCGTCAAATATACTGTAAACATGAGATCAAACATTGCCCTGTGGGTCTCAGGATTGAATAGTAACCAACCCTGTAAACCCTCGGGATCCACCTAGGAAATCTAAGTGGCTTACTTTCTGTTCTGATCTTTGTTTGACTGGATGGATTACTCCAGACATTAGAAGTATGTCAACAATTTCATAGGAAGGAATTTTGGGGCAACTCTATCATCCATAATAATCCTAATCCTGGCCAGTGAGTTGAAGTTATTTGAATTACTTTCAGGGCTGAATTTTGGTCTCCTTGAACATCAGAAACTTTTACAGCTATACCTAGTCCTTCAAGAAGTAAGCCAACTTAATGTTTAGCTTCCACATAAGAATTATGGTGTCTTAGATGCACAGAGTACTATAGGTGAAAAAGATTGTTTACAAGTGTTGGTGTTCTCTCAAGCAGGAACTCTATCAGTTGGGAACCATAGCTTGATGGTGCCTCAAATGAGCGCTCCTGGCTGGAAGGCAGTACAGTTCCCAGGGCAATACCACAATTGAATCTAATTGTGTTAGCCACTTTCTGATGTCTGAGCAACAGTACCTGACACCCAGTTTAGAGGAGAAGAGCTTTATTTCGGTTTGTAGATACAGTCCCTGGTCACTGGCCCCAAAGCAGAAGTGGCATGGTGGAAGGGCCTACTGAGGAGGAATGCTGTCCACGTCATGCAGTCATGGTGACTGTGACACCCACATCCTATAGAGTTGAAAGATTTATGCCTCTTCTTTCTCTCTGGCTCTCCAGTAGACTTGCATAGATTAGTGTAGCCTTTGATGCCCCTGTGGACAGGGGAATGTTAGCTTCATGTTTAACTGCTTTTTCCTTAAAGTGGAAAAAGCATACCCAGGGTAGAGAAAAAAGAAGCAATTAGAACACAAAGGGAAAGAGTGGCTTTGCCTAGTAAAGAAATCTCTGCATTTACTTCCAGTTTCGAATGGTCTGGCTCATTGTTCATTGGTTTTGGCCCTTATGGTGCTTTATATTGGCTGGGAATGTCCTCATGCTGTGACTACTTCCTAGGAAAGGAAAAAGAAACTTCTGCGTGCCCAGAGCAAATCTTAGTACTAGTTATTAAATGAGATGAGCCTGAGGCTACTGCCAGACTGGCAAATAAGTCCTCCATCTGAAGAATGTTAGCACCAACCAGGACCAGGGCACTGTCTGTGCAGCTGTCTTGGAACCCACCTACTAGTATTCAACCTGCAACTACTTTTCCAGTTTTTCCAGATGGACATATAATAAAATAAAAGACCATTTATTGATGTTTTGACTATAAAATTTAGTCTGTTTTTTTTTTTTTTTTTTCTGGTGGGACCGGGGTTCAAACTCATGACCTTGCCCTCGCCAGGCAGGCACTTGTGCCACGGAGCTATCTCCCCAGCCCAGTCTATCTGTTTTTGATCACTGTTTATGGGCTTCCTGGATCAAAGGTGTCTCAATTACTTTTTCCTTACTGCTGGGACAAAATACCCAATACTCAAAATTAAGGCAGGATAGGCCTTATAAATACACAAAGAAATGCTCCACATCACTAGCCATTCGTGAAATGCAAATCAAAACAACACTTAGATACCGTCTCACCCCAGAAGGAATGGCTACCATAAAGAAATCAACCAACAACAAATGTTGGAGAGGCTGTGGAGGAAAAGGAATCCTTCTCCACTGCTGGTGGGAATGCAGACTAGTGAAACCATTAGGGAAAACAGTATGGAGACTCCTTAAAAAACTAGAACTGGAAATCCCATTCAACCCAGCTATCCCCCTACTGGGAATTTTCCCAGAAGAACTGAAAACATCATATCACAGTGATATCTGTGCACCTATGTTCTTAGCAGCAAAATTTGTGATAGTCAAATTTTGGAAACAACCAAAATGCCCATCATCTGAAGAATGATTGAAAAAGATATGGTATTTTCATACAATGGAATATTACTCAGCTATAAGAAATGATAAACAAGAAGGAAGGATAGACTTATTTAGCTCACAGTCTGTGGATGTTTCAGTCCATACTCAGCTGCCTCCAAGGAAGAGTGGCACATGGCAGAGGGAAGCCATTCATGGTGGCTTAAGACAGCATTTGTGGCAGCTAGCAAGCATCTCTCTCCTCCTTACACTTGAGTGCAAATTATCTGTCCCAGGGTGGGTTTATTAATCACACTCACAATCCCAGCATTGGATCATGAATTAATCACGAACTCTAGAAGCTACCCCATGACTGCGTGAGGCTTTTGGGAGACCGCTAGACACAAACCATAACAAAATTAGAGGCCAAATTATTACTTATAGTAATAGAACCAGTATCCTCCTATTCTCAAATGGTTCGCCCAGCCCCAATTTCTGCAGCATGACAGAGTCCAGATGACACTGCACATACCACTGCTTATGCTACCAGAGGGATCCCTGAGCATAGGGGACCTACACACCCTTCAAGTGCACAGTCTGCCCTTTGCCCTTAAGCATGACATCTTAACCCTCATGGCTAGTTCCCCAATTAGCATCCTTGAAGAGTGAGTTTAGAGCAAAGGGCATCTAGGCCTTACTCGCTGCATGAAGCTGTGCCTTTCCAAAGTCCATGTTCTCATCTCATGGAGCAGGGTGCCAATCACGGTGACCTTGAAATGTATTTCTGTGACGTAGAATATTTACAACAATGACACAGCAACTTTACCATCAAAACTACTTGGGAAAATATTACATACTTGCTTTGAGAATGACTTCGACATAGATAATCATGATGAATTCTCCCTACTAATAATGCACCTAACAAATGGCAGAGAACTAGCTTTTAGCGGTGCTTGTTTGTTAATCTTTTCAAGGATAGGAATGTAGCTAAATGGTAGAGCACTTGTCTATCATGCATAAGACCCTGGATTTCAGGGCAGTGTAATTTTTGTAATTAAGCTCTTTTAACTTCCTTGGTCCAGTTATGTCTTAAGTACTTAACATATTTCAACCCTATTAGCATTTTGCTAAGTTCTTTTACTCTGCTTTCAGTATGTTTAAAATGTTTTAAGGGTCAGCTAGATAGCTCAGTGGACCAAAAGCACCTGCTTAAGCAGAGCGCAGCAGTTGTGGTTTGATCCCCGACGTGCCTTGCGGACCTACTCCTTGGGCATGCTGAGACGGCCATTGAGACTGGGCATGGTGGTACACACCTGTAATCCCAGCACTTGGGAGGCTGCAAACAGGAGAATCACTAAACTCTGATCTTGTAATGAGTCCTTCTACACCCTGTAGACCCTGTACTAAATACATTAAAAATAGATAAATAAATAAATCTTAACTATACTAAAAAAAATAAGACCCTTGATTTAATTCTTAGCACCAAAACTAAACTAAAAAAGATCTCCCTCCCTGCTCTCCCACTGAATATGGTGGCACACACCTCTAATCCCAGCACTCAAGAGCCTGAAGCAGGAGGATTACTGAAGTCTGAGACCCGCCTGGGCTAGAAAGAGAGCTCAGGGCCAGCCTGAACTGTACAGCGAGACCCTATCTCACAGTAAAAAGATTTTTTAAAAATCCCCTCAAAACAAAGGAAACAACCACTAAAACTCTTAACATTGAAGTAATTGTAGTCCCACACGTAGTTTTCAAAAATATTATACAGAAATACTATATATATTACTCTTTAGCCAATTTTCCCTAATGGTAACATCTTGAAAAAACATAGTAGAATTTGCTCAGCATATTGACATGGATACAGTCACGATACAGGACATTCTCACCACCAGGATTCTGTACGTTACCTTTTTATAGCCAGTAATATCTTTCCAACCTTCCCAGCTCTGTCTAAATATACTTTCTTGGCTAATTCAAACCTTCCTTTAATCTGCAAAGAAACAGAGCCAGAAGTAATCCATCTGTCTGGTTTTAAGGTAAATCAGCACTTTAGCTAATTAGACTGTTTGCTGCAGACTAAAAAGATAGGATCATTTATACTTCTAATGGGAAAATATTTTCTATATTATTTTTAAAAACAAATAAAATATATTATTATAGAATATTTAGAATGTACAGTAAAAAGTAGAGGAAAAAATCAGGTGTTACCTTGCTTATCCATTTGTTATATTTTCTTATTTTTTTGAGAGAGAGAGAAAGAGAACTATTTTTTATATATCCTATATCTATCTATCTATCCATCTATCTATCTTGTTACTGGTAAAATTTGAATGTTCTTATCAAAACTCATATTGAAAATATTTTTTGGTACTGGGTATCAAACTCAGGACCTTGCACTTACCAGATAGGTGCTTAAGCTGCTGAGCTATCTCCATAGCCTATATTGAGATTTAATGTCCATTGGATAGAAATAATTTGACTATAGTATTTGGTGGCAAGATTTTTGGGAGTTGCTCATGGTGAAAAGAAGTCACAAGTGTGGGGCCTTACTCCAATGAGACTGTGGTTTTCTATAAAGAAAAGAGTTGGGAGCAATGGTGAATACATTCCCAGGACCCCAGAGGGATGAGGGAGGAGGGTTGCAAGTTTGAGCTCCTACTGGATAATTTAACAAGAGTCTGCTTCAAAAATTATAAAAGGACTGGGGATGTAGTTCACTGTGAACAGCCTAGGTTCAATACCTAGTACTGGAGAGGAAAAAAAGATAAAGAAAAGAACAAGAGACCAAAGATAGCACAGTTTTTCTTGCCATATACTGGCACCTCTAGACTCAGCAGAAAGTCCCCACCATGCACAGCTGCTAGATCTCAAATCCCTCACTTCACAAAATCGTGAGTGAAACAGAAGTTCATTCCTTATAAATCACCCAGTCTATGGTGTCGAGCTTTAGGAATAGAGAATAGAGTTTTGTTCTTGAAATCAGTTACGTCAGGGAAAAGGACTGAAAATTCTTATTCTTTTTCTCATCATTCCTGTAGAAAGGCAATGAATGAATGGATCAGTGTCTCGGTGACTTTCTCCCTGCTGAGATATAGTGCCCAGCAGACACAACTGAGAGGCTTACAGTTGCTTGTTGAGCTTTCAGTCCACAGTGAGCTGGCCCCCAGGCGAGATGGCAGGACAGAGGGACCTGACAGAGGAAAACTGCAGTCATGGCACGGCATACAGAAAGCAGAGAGAGCTCAAAGGAGGAAGGAGGTGGATGGACCCTTCTGGGCCACCCCCACAGTGCCCACCTCCTCCTACCAGGCTTTCCTCCCCAACATCACATCAGTAGACCAATGCACTGTTGAGCATCATGCCCCCATTGCCCAGTCACTTCTCCAAAGTCCCCCTAAGACTGCATGGTGTTTTGGAGACATCTAGATGCAAATCATAACATGGGGCCACCAGGTTTAAAAGCAGTGGATCAGATCTTCCCAGCTATTGGAAGCCACTCACTGATTTCTGGGTTTGGCCAGCAGCTGGAAGGAAACTGGAGAGAAGAGGAAGTAGCTGCCCTGCTGAGTGCACATCTTTAGCCACCATTAGGTTTAGATAAAAGACAACAGAAGCCATGGGGTGAATTATGTGGCTCTCTCCTCTGAGGTCAAAGTAGGAGTCACTGTGAACTGGGCAGCCGCAGGGCGATCCTTTCTTAGGCACTCAGCTGTCATCAGTAGAAGGCATTGTTCTAGGGTCCACCCCTCCCTCCACAATACCAGGCCCTAAGCACAGATCTGGTGGTGCCGGGGAAATTCTACCAGTCGTGTTCCAAATGCCTTTGGGCTGTTGGGTCAACGGTTCTTAAAACAAGCCTTGCCAGCGAAATCCTAATTACCTCCTACTCCCAGAATGGGATTTACAAATGAAGTTTTTTATGTATGATCCTCTTACACATGACCTCATGCATTTTAGTCCTACTAATGAATATTTCCCATGAGATTTTTTGTTTCTTAGGAGACTCTACCATAAGAAAAATCAGCTGATATGAATGCCATTATAAATAACTTATTGGCATAAAAAAGAATCTTGTTAACCACAGACTGCCACAAGTAAAAGTGTTTATCCTTTCATGCAATAATACATTTCCCTTTGTATTTGAGGAATGCCTTCTTTCACTTAATTCACAAGAGAGGCTAGGAATCAATTAAATTTTAAGTGCTACAAGGGATATGATTTCTAAAATAAAATAAAAATAATTTAGATATACTTTAGAGGTAATTATAATAAGATTTTGCTGAAAAGCTCCCTACTGTAACTATGTGACCTTATTAAAAAATCTATCTGGGCACCGGTTTTATTATTAATAAAGTGGTGGAAATTTGTGCCAACCTTAGAGATGTTTTCATTCAGTAATGAGTCTGGTCCTCTGTGATGGTTCCAGATACCCAGGACAGAGGCTTCCTAGGCCTCTATTTAACCTAAAACAATCTTGCTGGTGAAAATCTCAAGTTCACTTACTGGCCCTGGTCTTCCTATGAAACGGTCAAATTGCTGGATGGAGCTAAGTGGCATCAACAGTTGGCAATTATGAGAAGGGCAAAAGCTCCCAGAGTCTCACTATATCTACAAAATGAACATGCAGAAGAGTGGGGAGGCAGCCACACCACACGGGAGGCTCTGAACTTTAACAGTGCCTCAGAATCACCCGGGGATGCTTTTAAAAGCCTACAGCTCAGGCCACACCTGACACCAATTGAATGAGAATCTGTAATGTTAAAGCACATCAATGATTTTTAAAACCTTCCCAGGTGTGATAATGCTATCTAGGCAAGACCGAGAACCAGCAGGCACCATTAACTCAGAAATGTAATAACTATAAAGTATTTTATCATAATCTGAAAAATAGGACTCTATTGGTCCATACTATTCTTATCCAAAGACCACAGTACTTTACATAGGATGAGGCTGCTAGAGATGTGGAGAGCTATGAAAGGATGAGTCTTCATGGGGATCAGGCCTATGGGGCCAGGGGCTAAAAAGATATTTTCATGGGTGAGGTCCCCAGAGAAAAGAAAGCACACAGAGCAAATATCAACAACAGTGAGCCACGTCTTTATTGTTTGGCCTGCGTGTCTTCTGCTGTGTGCCTTTGCCAAACAGGGGTCCACGTGCCTACCTGTCCTCAGACACCATGGCCTGTGAAGCAATCTCCTGTGGCTTTCCACATCCCAGCCCACAAAGGTGGGGGAAATAGTGCTCCTTGGGAGCTGCCCGCAGAGCTGACCCCTGTGCACAAAGACCACAATAGCAACAAAGGGAACAGCATGTGATCCCCAACCCCAAGTTTATGGCCACCCAGCACCAGGTGGAGCCCGAGGATTCCCACCACTGGGTGTGCAGGTCCTGCATGATTGGCAGACACCTCCAGGTCCATCTCTTGTAATGCTTGTTGTATATGTGTCTGGTGGTGAGGGATACAAGGAAGAGTTTACATGCAAGAGCATGTGAATACTTACTTGTACTACGGTTAGTAAACCGGGAGCCACATGGCTTTGGGGAAGCCATCCTTTCCTCATTGGAGAAGTTTTGACCCTTAGCAACATCAAAGCCTGGTGCATGACACTCAACCTTGAGGGCTAGGTCTACAGTTCCTGACCCTATATCACTAAGATTATCAGGTAAAACCACCAGGCGACTGTTGAGGTCAGTGCCACCCATGGTAGACAGAGTCCCAATTGTGGGATACGTCTGTGATGATCTGATAGTGTCCATAATATGTGGAAATCCCCGGATGTCATTTATCCTAACAGTAGGAGTAAAGATATTGGGTTTGGGGGGGGGTGGCTCTGGCAAAAGCACCATAAGCAGAGGCGCCCTGCTGGATTTTGATCACAGTTGTAAACAGGAGCCGAAAGCCAACATTCTCTGATAGGGAATCCCTTATGGCGTATGCTGCTCTCCATGGCTGTGTAAGTATTACAGGGTAGCAGACAGGGGGACATGGACCAGATAGCCCACTGAAGGCCGGGTCCATATATGGACCTCCCGCCGCGGGAGTGCAGCGGCCCACCTCATGTGTTGGGGGACAGACTGGCAGCAAAGGCTGTCCTCGTCCAGCTGGTTGGCAGCTAAACTTGCAGTGGCACTGGGACCCGTGATGTGTACTGCATGGGGACCATACAGGATGGTGGACTGTAGAGGGGATCGAGGAAGCTCTCGCTGCTACCTGGCCTACTGATGTGTTCAGCAGTGGTGCCGCTCCACAACAGAAATCACGTACAGCAGGCAGGCTGAGCCAATGGGAAACGCTGCAAGCAGTGTGGCTGTTAGTGATGCACACAGAAGGCCCCCCACATGTTTGCACAGACAGTTGGGTCCTCATTAGAGGGCTGATGTTTTGGTTACTGGCTTGGGCAGGCCAGGATTGGCAGACAGGGCACGGACCCTCGTCAGGCGCTGACCTAGGGTGAGACGTGTGGAAGCATCAGCAAACGGCCAATGCAGGGGTGCATCAGGCTTCCAGACACAAGGCCCTCCTCTCAGTGCTCAGCCCCAGAGCCCACAGGCTTCCTAGGTGTCCACGGCTTGCGTTTCAGGATTTCTCCTCAACTCAGTCCTGGGGCCCTTCTCACCAGGGTCGGCCTCCCAAGCTGCCAACAAGATGACTCTAGGTAACCAACGCAAGGCCAGGGGAGGCATGTCGGCAGCTCTTCGGGGGCTGAAAGCACGCAGAACAGACGTTAGCAACAACAGCAAGCAGCGTCTGTATCATCCAGCTTGTACATACGTGCTGTTCTCAAGGTAGAGATATTTTCGTACTGTTGTAACCATGTAGCGCACCTGTAGTTGCTCATGTAAGTGCACCCTACCTCTTGAAGCAATCTGCTGAGGCTCCCCACAGCCTCCCTACAGACTCCGATAGAGCCCTCAAACTTGCTCCAACCACTGTCACCTCTGACCATGATTTTAAGGTATCTGTCATAAGATCCGCAAGTACTAATGGTTGTTTATGCCACCAGTGCCCTCACCTCCCTTTAATGTGGGTCTCACTATGTCACCCAGTGTATTAGTCACTTTTTTGGGACTAGAACAAAATACACGGCACATACCACTTAAAAGAGTTTTAGAAGGTTTAGTCCGTGACTGGCTGGCTCCAAGGAAAAAACATCAGGGCAGAAGGGACTTGAGGAGGAACGCTGCTCCTTGCAAAGCAGAAAGAGGAGGAAGATCCAGAGAGAGAAGGAGAGAGCGGGAGTGGGTTGGGGAGATGGGGGAGAAAGAGAAAAAGAGAGAGAGAGAGAGAGAGAGAGAGAGAGAGAGAGAGAGAGAGAGAGAGAGAGAGAGAGATCAGAGTCATGTTCACAGTGTCCCATCTCCTATAACGAGGCCTCCACCTCCTAATGGCAGATTTATCTATGAACTCATCAGTAGTATTCACTTTTGGGGAGAATTTTCAAGAAGAAATTTTACTTTGAACACTTAGAGAAGGATATTTCCTATTTTATTCAAAGTAGCCAGATACTTAGAGATAGGTTGCAGGTGTATATGGCTTTTATACTTCGAAAAGTTATTATCTCTGTAACTTAACCATAGTTCTGTGCTGTAGTTTGAACCCTTACCAGGTTGGAAGGCTTGCTTACTGAAATTGTGTGCAAAGCTTAGGAAAGATTTTACAATTGAATCACCTACAGGAATGAAGAGTTCCTAAGTCCCAGTAAAACATATCAGTTTATGAAGAGTTAAGTGCATGCCATAGTTTGTAAACTTACTGCAGAATTGTAAAATTATAGTCCTATTTGCATTATGACTAAAACATGAACCAGGGGATGAGTAGTTTTACAGTCTGTTTCTATGTACACATTTTAATGGGGCACAAAGGTTCAGCATTGATCAAAATGTCTCCAGTTTAATAGATCGTATTTCAGCAGTATGTGTTCAATGATTCCTGCTCACTTCTTTTCCATTTATCTGCAAGAATGTGTTTTTAATACATTTTAGTTAGAAATTTCTCTCTCCCTTTTGGGCATTATTTGATGTGTGGTGAGTTGACTGTGAAGTAGAATTAGGTTGTAGCTATTGGTTAAGGATTAACCAGGTGGGTAAGTGGCTGTATGCACAGCAATTTTTTTTTAAAGAATAAAAATCGCAGAAACAAAGATAGGAAAATAGTAACAAGCAAGAATACATATAGTACAGGATTTTCAAAACAAGAAAAATTTAACAATGGTTGTATTATATATGTTCATCATCAAATCTGTTTAGATTGATATAGATATGTAAGATTAGTCAAACAATTAAACATTAACACTTACAATAAACCTTAGTTTTTTTTAACTCTTCCAACTACATTTTGTATTTAAGTCACTCTTCTAAAAATAATAATAATAATAATAATAATAATAATAAAATATATAGGTATTGGGGATGCAGAAAATGCAAGGTCCTGAGATTGATTCCTGGTACCACCCAAAATTAATTAATTAATTAATTAATTTTCTTCTTTCGAGTTCTTGTATTAAGGAGACTATACAATATTGGCATATGTTGGTCTGGTTTATGTCACTAAAGAGTATATGTTCAAGATACATCCATTTATAAATGAAGTCTTCTAGTCTATCATTCTGTATAGCTGAGTAACATTCCATTTT
>PVKN010029721.1:0-12921 GCA_004027915.1 Capromys pilorides
CTTCTCTCTATATTTGAGACATAGTCTTGCTAAGTGTCCAGGTTGGGCACCAACTATCTTCCTGTCTCAGTCTCCCAGAATGCAAGAATGATGCGATAAGTGTACCCTCTTCAAAATGAAGGGGACTAACTGCAACATATCTTTCGATGTAATGAACAGGTTTAACACATTATACATTTTGATCACTTCTTACAGCTTAGAGGAAAAATAAAAGCAAAAACTTTTAGTGCATATTTGTTATTATTAAAATTTTTAAATTAGTATTTGTAATACAATTTAGCCACTCAGTAAATACATTTATGTAACACTTCAGGAGCTTCATAAATTTTATATGAAAACATTCTAACAAGTTTCATTTATATCTCATAATTTGCAATTAATGTTGCATTTATAATACTTTACATTCACCTGCCTCTTACAGAGGTTTATTAGGTAAACACTATGCAAATTGATACACTCAGGCTTGCCAGGTTGCCAGTGGATTAAAGCATATGATTCAGCGAACTCACTCAGGCCCTGAGTACCACAGTTCGATGCCCTGCCCCACATGAAGCATGACACCTGTCCTTAAGGATGCCTGAACCAACCAAAAAAAGAAGAGCTGGATGTGGTGGTGCACGCCTGTAATCCCAGCACTTGGGAGGCTAAGGCAGGAGGACTGGTGTTAGTTCGAGACCAGCCTGGGCTACAAAAAGTGAGCTCGGGCCGGCAAGATGGTTCAGTGGTCTAAAGCACCTGCTTGGGAAGGCTCAGGAAACTGCAGGGACTGTGGTTCGATCCCCAGCACCACATGCTGCGCCAGCCCCAAAATAAATAAATAAACAAACAAAACAAGCAAATAAATAAAATTTTAAAAAAAAGTGAGCTCAAGGCCAGCCTGAACTGCATACCAAGACCCTGTCTCATAAAAACACACATACAAAAAAATTATACACTCATGAAGAATAATTTTCATATGCATAATGGATCACCATGAATTTGAGTCCAGTCTGAACTACATAGGTTCAAAGTCAGCCTGACTCACAGAGCAAGGTCTAAAAAAAAAAGATAGTATGGACAGTACCCCTATTCAAATAGTAGGAGACTATTAAAGATATTCTAGATACAAGGGGATTTTTGTTGTTTTTAAATTTTGATAGAGTCTCATTATGCATTTCAGACTTAGACTCATAGTGATCCTCCTATCTCAGCCTCCCCAGTACTGAGATTACAGGTGCACCAACAAGGCATGCAGTTCCAGGGATCAAACTCGGGTCCTGCGCTTGCGAGGCAGGTGCTTAGATAGCCTATCTCCTTGGCCCCAAGATATTATAAAATAGAAACATTTCCTACCTCCATTATCACCAGATAAACAAAAACATAGTGAATAACTTTGAGTCTTAAAACATTCCTATACATCAGTAGACAAACTAGTTTTTATAAAGTATTACACAAAATAAATTCATCACAAACAGTCTTGTGATTCACAACCTCAGCATTGAATAGACAGAAAGATAAACTTATAAATTAAGTGATACTATGTAACTAATAAATGGGGGAGATTAAATGCAAAGTCAGGGGCCAGAGATATAGCTCAGTGGCACAGCATTTGCCTGGCAAGAACAAGGTCCAGAGTCCGATTCCCAGTGCAAAAAAAAAAAAAAAAAGACTCAGGTCTCCTGACCCAACTCTAGGCAAAAACAATGTAAGTCAGGAGATCAGACTAGCCTAGACAGCTGGAATAGCCATTCACAATCATAAAGTCCTTTCCCTTGGCCTTGTGGAAAAAGGCAAGAAGAAAGAAGGGAGAAGGAAGGAAGGAAAAGAAGGAGGAGGAGGAGGAAGAGGAGGAAGACAAGGAGGAAGAGGAAGAGGAGGAGGAGAACGAGAAGGAGAAGGAGAAGGAGGAGAAGAAGGAAAAGGAGAAGGAGAAGGAGGAGGAGGAGAACCTCCTACCATGCTCCTCAAGGCTACTATATGATCAAGGGATTAATATTCATGGCAGTAGTTTGAAAAGAACAACGTCTTACATAATCAGGGAACATTACCCTTCTGACCTCACCAACATCTGAACTCCAGGGATAGCAATACAATACCATAAGCTTGTGACTGGTGTTTTCACAGTCTGCAACAAATTGTGCAATCCAAGAAGAATCCTGACTAAATCTCATTTATTGAAAGGGTGTAACTGGTAAGTGGAAAACTACAAGCACTAGGTTCATTTATCAAAACTTGATAGTTTTATTAAGACAGGAAAATGGAGCAAACAAAATTTCCTTAGCTTCAAAAGGCCTCCCCACCAATCCCTCATAGTAATAATAATAATAAGGTACTCAGGTAACCATTTTGTGTGCGTTACTTCATTTAATATTCAAAAATCCTTTGTAGAAGTTTTGATTATGTCATGTACACAGAGGAAGCATTAGAGAGATAAAAGTAATTACCTGAGATCAAGCAGCTAGCCAATGGCAGAAGCAGGATTAGAACCAAACCACTTGTCTATAGAGCTTTACCTCTTCATGATTCATTTTGCTACAAATCCCTGCCCAAAAAAATCTACCTATCTCCTGAGACAGTTCAAATGCCAGCTCTCCAAGAAGCTGTTCCTGATTTCCCTTAAGCATGAACCGAGTTCTCCCTTTTCTTCACTCTCAAAGCACTGCTGGATTTTTCACTCTGACACTTGTACCTATTTGTATCCCATACATACAAGCAGGAAATGAACAAGTATAAAAATCTAACATTGTGGACTTAAATACATATACACATGGATATGTATATACAACTACTCATGCGTAAATAAGATATACACTGTACAGTATATATAAAATCCCAGTTGGTTGGCTTTGTGAGAGAAAGTCTCACTACGTGATTTATTTACTTATTTTTTTATGGCCGGCTCAGCCTGCCCTGAGGAGTCGAACCTCGGTCCCTGTGGTTGCCTAAGCTTTCCTAAGCAGGTGCTTTAGACTGCTGAACCATCTCGCCGACTCTCATTATGTGATTTAGCCTGGCCCTGAACTCTCAACAATGTTCCTGCCTCAGCCTCTCAACTGCTTGTGATAGGATTACAGGTATGTGTCACATGCCCAGCTTTCCTGGCTAGCTTTAGAAATTAAAATATTACTTAAAAGACTCTAGGCTACAGAATACTTTGCATTACAGTTTCTGGTGTCCACATCTTAGCCCCTGTTCCTTGCCCTCCCCTATTAATAATCACTTTGGGCCTGCAAGCCAACTCAGGGGACTAAGTGCCTGCTTAGGCAAGCACGGGGACTTAGGTTCAATCCCCGGCACCACAGGCTGCACCATCCTGCCCCCAGGTATGCTGAACCAGCCACAGAGACTGGGTGTGGTAGGCCACTCCTGTAAACTCCGCACTGGGGATACTAAAAACAGGAGGGTCACAGAGTCAAAGCTGCATCTGCATAGTGAGATCCTGTACCAAATACATCATCGTCACCATCATCATTGAAGAAGCACTTAATTTCTCTAATTTCAAGTGCTTCATCCCTGAGAAACAGCAGCCTAATTCTGAGTTGTTTTGTTTGTTTTATGTATTTAGGACAGGATCTACAGATCTACAGGGTCTTATGACCCAGAATCACCATTCTCCTGTTTTTAGCCTCCCAAATGCTGGGATTATAGGTATGCCGTCTCAACTGCTGTCTCAGGGATCAAACCTGGCAGGTCAGGGATCAAACCTGGCCACTGCGCTCTGCATAAGCACTCACTTTAGTTTTAAAACTAGGTAAGAGCATATTTAAAGTGCTTAACAGAGAGATTAGGTAGTTTGCCCCAACCACAGCAGTAGCAAGTGACAAGAGTGAAGAAATTAGTTCACATTTAACAACTTATGTTATTAAATCTGCTGCCTGACTACAAAAGCTTTTTTTAGGCACTACTAAACAGCCCATGTCTACCGGCCCCACCCCTGAAGCACAATAAAACAGCACTTGAGACTGGGCGTGGTGGTGCACACCTGTAATCCCAGCTCTTGAGAGGCTGTAAACAGGCAGATCACTGAGTCCAACAGGACCCTGAATACCCTGTAGACCTTTCACACACACACACAAAAAAAGCCTGTGTAATCTTTATGGCCTCCAATGTCTTAATTTTTAATGACTATAGTCATCATAGGACCTGAACTATGCCAATATCATTTACTATCTAGCAAGTCAAAAAATATTTATTGCTCAAATTATAAAAATTCAGTCAAGTACAATATTGGTAATATTTGCAAAATCCATGAGCAAGAGGACTCACAGCTTCCAAATTAAGATTTCAGAGTTATCTTTCAAAAGTACAAAGTCAGCTCTACTATCAATCTCCAATCAGGATTCAAAAACCTAATTTCTCATTCTTCTACTGAAAATTAGTTTCAGTCATACTTTGTAAAATACCTGCTTGCAGAAACAAGATGGGATGAAATGTTCAGAATATCATCAACTCCTTTAAACTACCCACCCTTTCAATGCACTCAGGAAGCAATTCCTGATTCTGACTACACCTTTATCCTCTCTAACTCTAACTGGCACTGAATAAGTACTTCTTTTGCATGTGCCTACTGAATTAGTTTGGTCTATCTTATACCAATTACCAGTTTTGTTACTATATGTTTATTAAGGGTAATACTATGTTTTGTTCTCTGCTATATTCCTAGTACCTCATTGTGTGTAGAGAATAGGCTCTCAAAATTTATCATACAAATAAATGGCTGATGACTCAAATTAACTTGAAATGCTCAAACTAACTGGTTGGTAATATGTGCAGCTCCACTTCTCTACATCTTTCTCTACATCAGTATAGCACAACTACACTTCAAACTTAAAAACTGTCTTACCACAGGACTCTCTATTGGCCAGTGCAGTGTCCCTTGCACACTGTTACCATGCTTCCCCTTCTAGGCCCTTGGAGAAGCAAATCCAAGCCTCTGAGCATGTGCTTGCCCTGCGATGCTATCACATTCTAAAGGTTCATTATTCCCAGATAATTCATCTAAAGGAAGTGTTCCAATGGGCTGGGAGATAGCTCAGTAGAATAAGGACTTGCCCGGCAAGTGCAAGGTTCTGAGTTTAATCCCTGGTACCACGAGAGAGAGAGAGAGAGAGAGAGAGAGAGAGAGAGAGAGAGAGAGAGAGACCAAGGGCCAGGGAGATAGCTCAGGGGCACAAGTGCCTGCCTGGCAAATGCATGGTCTGAGTTTGATTCCCAGTTTCGAAAATAAATAAGTAAATAAGTAAGAAGTGTTCCTATAACTCAACCTGGTATGAATACTTAAGTCATCTAAGAAGTTGGGATTTTTCAAAAGGAAGCTATTCCACATAATGGGTCCATCTGCTAACAGTGGTTAAAGATTAAGAAAACAGAAAAACATGCCATATGCCCTGTCAATTTATAAGACAAATAGGAAAAATTAGATAGCATTTAAAGAAACGTTTGTTAAATTGCCTATTAAAACAATAAGAATTGGGCCAGCAAGATGGTTCAGGGGTCTAAAGCGCCTGGTTAGGCAAGCTTAGGCCACTGCAGGGACAAAGGTTCAATCCCTGGCACCACATGCTGCACCAGCCCCACCCCCAGGGCAGACTGAGCCGGCCATAATAATAATAATAAAAAACAATCATTAGTAACTAGGCCACACAAGATCTGAACACACTCTAAGCTAGGCATAGTGGTACACATGTGTCTCAATACTCAGGTGGCAGAGGCAAGAGGACCACTGTGAGTTCAAGAGCAGTCTGGACTATGTAGTGAGATACCTAAAAAAAAAAAAAAGTAATAAGAAATCTAAAAAAGTGTCAGGGAGATAGCTCAGGGGCACAAGTACCTGCCTGGCAAGTGTAAAGACCTGAGTTCAATCCCTAGTTCTGGGGAAAAAAAAACCAGCATCAGGGGTTTAGTTCCTCTGACTTACAGCATGTCCCCTAAAAGGTAAATTCACTAGTGAAATCATTCTAATCTACATGATTCAAAATAAAGTCATCTAATGAACTTAAAATTACAATTAGCTGCTAGTTAGGTTACTTTTCCCTAAGCATTTGACTTCCAAAAAAAATTTTAAGTCACAAGTGGTGGCTATTGTAGTTCATTTAATACAGGACACATAATTTATAGGATTATTTTGTAATATTCATCCAAAAAGTCAAAAATGCAAAAGAGTTCTAGAGATGTGTCCACACACTAGAGGCCCAAAGAATCCAGCTGAAGAACCAGAGTCCATGGTAATGGGTTCCGTGAGTCCAAATCCAGGCCGAGGGCCCACAGCAATGTCTCATGCTAGTCTCTATCAAAGACCTGCTCTGAGAAGACCCAAAGGTCAATGGTGGAAGCGAGGAAGTTTGCACCAGTGAGGTGAAGGACTATGCCAGCAGGTTAAAACACCTGCACTGGAGCCAGGTAGCAACACTCAAAATAAGGACCTGCAGAGAACCATAGCTAACTTCAGTGACAGGAAGGACCCAAACTCCTCAAATGATGAGAATAGCCAAGTTCACATCAGGAAAGCCAGCACAGCAAGCTGCTCCAGGAGAATCAACAGTGCACCATCTTCCCCTGTAGCTCTCCTTTTATGCTATTGGTAACAATTCTCAAGTGGGCCTTCCACACCCAGCACCAGGCCAATTCAGTTCAACTGGGTATTACAAGTTGATGATTAGTTAATTGACCACAATTCACCCCTGGTCAGTTAATTGACCACAACTCACCCCCACTCAACTTGATAACAAGACACATTTCTTTAAACCACAGTCTCCAGTGGCAGATTTGTAAACAGTAACATGTCTTGATCTATTTAGATTTACATTAATATAACACATACATACAATTATTATTGTACTCATTTCTGTACCAAAAGTAAAATATACAAAGGGTGATCAAAATTCAAGGTCAAAACAATACTTTAGAGGCTTGGGAGATAGCTCCATGACACAAGTGCCTGCCTGGCAAGTATAAGATCGTGAGTTCAAACCCCGGTCCCACAAAAACAAAAGCAACAATTAAAAAATATATATATTTTGACTAATCTGATTACAGACATATTTAAAAGCTACATTGAAATCATATTAAAAGAGCTATTACAGCCGGGTGTGGTGGCACACGCCTGTAATCCCAACACTTGGGAGGCTGGGGCAGGAGGATGGTGTGAGTTCGAGACCAACCTGGGCTACAAAAGTGAGCTCAAGGCCAGTCTGAACTGCATAGCAAGACCCTACCTCAAAAAAAAAAAAAAAGAAAGAGCTATCACATGATGGAAAATACCAGTTCCATGTTAAGTCTAAGGCATTTAATATTTAGAAAGACAGTGATGATAAGCTCAAGTACCTATGTTATAGAGTAGTAGCACCACTAAGCTTCTCTTCTGGAGGGTTAAGAACCTAAATTTGCAGATCAAAAAGTAGAGAAAAAGAAAGGCTACAAGACCAGTCAATATTTTGGCCCTACCCCTTCAAGGTCAGTGACGACTCAAGACATAAGAGAACCTGTATCGTAACATCCTATAACTCAGTGATGTCCCAAATTTTCTGTTCAAGGAGATTATGGGGCCACAGCAGAAAGGGATTTATATATATAACACCTAAGGAGTCACCTAGAGAGAAAACATTCTCTCAGGCTTTCACAGAGAGCAAACTGGTCAAGCAATGGCCGTGACTGATCCAGATGGCTGACACTGACAAAAGTTCTACAAAACGCTGTACATGGCTTCAAGGAAAATCCTGAAGTGATTTCACTGGCCTTGTCAGATACAAAAATTACATGTTTTGTTATATAGGTCTTGCTCTAACTTGGCCTTAACCACCCAGCAGAAAAGTTTAACCACAAGGCATTAAAAAGTAAAGCCAGATTAGTATGCTGAGCTGTAAAAGGCTGAAGTCAACAGCTCCTGACATTGCCAGTTCTGCCGATAACCCACTACTATTATGGAACATTGCTCTACGTATACAACTACTTTTTCTTAGTTCAATGAGAAGAAATATTTGTATCAATAGTATTTTAAAAAGTTAATCATGTCTGTATCTTATAATCTGAACTACTATGAAGATAACAATATGCACTATATCAATTATTGTGGCTACCCTATTACCGTGTTTTGAAACTCTCAATGTTATTTATTAAAAGTAATAAAATTTTGTTTTAAAAAAAAAAAGAGCTATTACAATCATAATCTTTGCTTTCCCATTAACTTTTAACAACAGATCACGGCAAAACTAAGAAACAGGGATCTCAAAGCACTTCAAATACACTCTTCCCTTCAGGTGAAAAAGTTCATTTTTCTGTTGTCCTGTTCCTTCTCATTCTCCTTTATTTCATCCTTGCAATTCACTTTGGTCAGCTCCTCTGACCAAATGCTTCAAATCATCCTAGTTCTCTGGTCTTAATTTTTAACACAGATTTCACCAAAAACTCTCAACAGTAACCATGCCACCACCCCAACAGTAGACTGCACTGAAATTTTTCTACCACCCTCTAAACACAAGCAAAAATGTAGGTCAATTTCCTACCAACGCACGGTCTATGTCACCTGGGAACCGCAGTTTAGCACAGTCCTTATGGATAGAAGCCTCCTGAGCCTCATCTTAACTAGCAACATTTCCATCAGTACACTAATTTTCGAAGGCTCTGACCAGTTTCCCATATAGTTCACAGCATACAAGAGCTGCCTTTTCAGTCACTCTCTCAAACTCTTTTGAAATTAACTTCTTTTTTATTTTATTTTTTTTTAAACCTCATTTATTTGTGTTATGGCCGGCTCAGCCTGCCCAGACGTGTGGTGCCGGGAATCAAGCAGCAGTTCCTGCACTTGCCTAAACTTTCCTAGGCAGGCACTTTAGAATGCTGAGCCATCTTGCCAGCCCTCAAATTAACTTCTAAGGTTCGTAAACCACATAGCCAGGCAACATTATGGCAATGATGCCACTCTCAGTACTCTCTTGGTTATTTTCTCTCATTGCTGAGACAAAATATTCAACATCAAAAATTAAGGTGGGAAGGGACAGCCTGATAGCTCAGCAGACTAAAGCACCTGCCTAAGGCAGAGCGCAATAGCTGGGTTGGATCCCCTGCATGCCGTGCCAGCCCTACCCACAGGGCACACTGAAATGGTGATGGAGACTGGGTGTGGTGGTGCATGCCTGTAATCCTAGCACTGTGGGAGGCTATAAACAGGCGGATCACTACGAGTTCAATCTAGTAGTGAGACCATGAACACCCTGTCCCTGTAGACCCTTCCCTAAAATACAAAAACAAAAACAAAGGGGGGAAAAA
This sequence comes from Capromys pilorides, assembly GCA_004027915.1. NCBI lineage: Eukaryota > Metazoa > Chordata > Mammalia > Rodentia > Capromyidae > Capromys > Capromys pilorides. The sequence goes on from PVKN010029721.1 coordinate 9,244, forward strand.
GTTTATTTATTTAGCTCACAGTTTATGGAGGTCTCAATTCATAATCCTAGGCAGGGTGGCACAGGGCACAGGGGCAACAGTTCCTGGCAGAGGAAGACAGCAAAAGAAACAAGAGCAAAAAGAGCAAAAAGGTGAAGCTACCCTCTTTTCTTCCTTTATATTGTATGCAGCCAACCCAGGCTAAGGCAGGTGTAGCACTCACACACCCCAATCCCAGCACTGGACAACAAACAAAGCACACATCTGTAATCCCAGTGCTGGGGAGGCTGAAAACAAGATCACTATGAGTCTGAGCTGCGTAGTGAGACCCTGTACCAAATACATTTCAAAAAAAAATTTTTTTTTAAATAGGACATGTCTGTCATCCCTGCATTCAAAAGGCTGAGGGACAGGAGGATCACAGTGAGTTCAAAGAAAGGCCAGCCTGAACTAAACTACATAGTCAGATCATCTCAAAAAAAAAAAAAAGAAAGAAAGAAAGAAAAAGCCACACACAAAAATCCCACAGAAAGTAAAGCCATTTGACTTAATGCTAAACTTTTCTGACATGAAAGAAATATTTAAGTGGCTGAATTCATAAATAATTTCCTATTGTCTTTTACTGACAATAAAGATCATGTTAGTTCTCTCTGCTCCTCAGCCCCCCTCCCTTCAGTAATAGGCGGACTTAAGCCAGGACTTTCACAGAGTTAATATTCCCCTGGCCTCCTATTTTGAAACAGTCTCACCAGGTTGCCTAGGCTGGGACCAAATTTGGCAACTGTCCTGCCTCAGCTTCCCAATGCTGGCATTTTCACATTGCAAATCCACACCAGCTGCTCTGCCATGTGTTTGTTTTCAAATCCTTAAAGATTAATGAGCTTTCACTTAAAAAGTATTTCTTGCCTATCAGTCCTGATTTCCCTGGAAGAAATTTCAACAGAGAACACAGTTTCTTATTTTTATACTTGTGGAGGAAGTTTAGTTAACATCTTCAGGTTGTATATAGTTTTCTAAAGATAAATTAAGGGGCTGGGGAGATAGCTCAAGAATAAGCGCTTGCCTGGCAAGCACAAGAGCCTGAGTTCAATCCCCAGTTCCGCAAAAAAAAAAAAAAAAAAAAAAAGATAACAAATTAGACAGTAGCCACAAAGATAATGTTTCTAAATTCGAGCAACCACTAAACAGGGTTGTATTCTAAGTACTATTCTGAATACATTATACATATTTCATTTCATCCTCACAAAACCCCTATGAGGTGGGTACTATTATTTCCAATTCACAGATTAAAGCTTTGAAAAAAAAATTAAAGCTTTGAAAACCTAAATTATCCACAGCTCAAGTAAGAAAGTGACATTATTGTAATTGAAACTTTAGTTGAAATGTGAAGTAAAGCCAAGCTGTTGCCTCTTAGGCTGGGGAGATAGCTCAGTGGCATAAGCACCTGCCTAGCAAGCGTAAGGTCCCAAGTTCAATTCTCAGTACCACTAAATAAATAAATAAATAAATAAATAAATAAATAAAGTGCAAGCTGTTGCCTCTTAATAATCATTGTACCATGCCATTTCAAATAGCTCTTCAAGGGTTCCCTATTCCTTAAAATAATAAAAAAACAGAAACTCATGGTTCTCCATAACAAAGCACCATCTCACAAACTTTTTTTTTTTTTTTTTAAGTCAGGACCTCACTATGTAGTTCAGGTTGGCCTTGACCTGGAAGTGATTCTCCTGCCTTAACTCCCAAATGCTGGTAGCCCATGCCTGGCTCTCACACAATTTTACCTCCAAAAACATTTATGAATTTCAACTATAGCCAAGTAAACCATGCTGCTGTCTTAGTTACTCTTCTCTCGTTGCTGGGACAAATACCCGACACCCAAAATGAAGGAAGGAAAGGTTTCTTTAGCTCACAGTTACTGGAGATTTCAGTCCATACTTGGCTGGATACAAAGCAGAGAGGCACAATGCAGAGGTCAGCAGTTCATGGCGGCAGAACAGCAACAAAATGGTGACAGAGGCAACCAACCAACCAGGGCAGCAGAGAGCAACAGCATGAGTCTGTCTCTCTGTCTCCTTCTATTACATTCAGGCTCTCTGCCTTAGCCTATCTGCCTTAGGTCACACCCATAATCCCAGAAGTACTCAGACCCATAATCCCATCAGTACTAAAACACATTAATTCCAGTGGCTCATGAGTCAAGTCTGAAACTCTATAAGTCCCTGCCTCATGACTGCATGAGGCTTTGGGGGAAAAATAGAAATAAACCAAAACAGCTGCCAACCCATACATCCATCACTCAGCTCTCTATATGTTGCTTTTTGTGATTTACTATACTGACTAAAGCAACCTGCGCAATTTGGACCCAAAACAAATTCCACCTGGGTTAAAAATGAAGTTCCACCTTCTCTGTAAGACATTCTCTGACAGGTCTGACCAATTATGAAATTCTTTTGGCATAACTTCTTTAGCATTACTAGAAGCTATCACCATTTTAACTTGTAATCACTTACTACTTCATATTTCAACTTAAATGTTTCAGCATGCTTTTCTCCAGACTCTAACTTGAGGGCCATAACTGTGATGAAAATCTAGTATCCATCTCAGTCTACACCATATCTCAGTCTATACCACAAAATCTATTATCATCCAGCTTATACATAAAAAAGCTCAATAAATACTGTTACACAGATGAAGACTAGTTTCTACTTAATAAGAGGTAATAAGACAAAATGGAGTAAAGAAACACTTTATCTCACACATCTGCATTTTAATCTACTTGACATGGAAAATAATCTTACATTTCTGTTCTCATTTGTACAAACAAAAAACCTGTACCTCACAGGGCTGTTATAAAATGCTAATACTGGATTCTAGTCCCAATAAAAATAACCTAAGCTTCCTATATATATTAAGTAATTGACAAACTGATCAAATTACTGATGAGTAAAAGAAGAGTGGGAAGACTACAGACTTATTTTTTTTGTACCAGAAATTGAACTCAGGACCTTGTGCTTGCCAGGCAGGCACTGAGCTATATCCTAGGTAATAAGAGTAAAAAGAACGGGTTAGAGGAAGCAAAGGAATTCAAACAGGAGGGGGAAAAACACAAGAGGAAAAATGGTTGGAGCCCTGGAGATGACTGCCTATGTTTCAACCAGAAATTCCTCCCACCTAAATCTCCTTTTTTGCATGAGGAATCAATCTCAGGACCTTGAGCTTGCAGGCAGGTGCTGTGCAGCTGAGCCACATCCCGACCCCTTTGGTCCTCCAATTCTATCAAAGACCCCCAGACTCCTTCCTTAGTCCCTGTCTCCTGGCCTGCTCTTCTGCACGCTGCCACCCATATCCCCACAGAGAGAACAGTTAACACAGAGAGAACACTTCGTGCTCTCTCAGTAACCACCTATGTGTACGACAAGTATTTCATCTCTATGGGCCTCTGTGTCAGATATAAAATGAGAGAATTAGATGATCTCACAAGATATAGTACTTCAGATTCTCATATTATCAATGAATTATTGAAAATCCACCTTTTCAAACTTTAAATCCCTCCATATATATATATATATATATATATAGCTAACATCAGTACACCTGTTAACTTCACCAATAGTACTTTGTCCTATCTGCTGGTGTATTTTTTGTTTTGTTTTGTTTTTGAGTAACCACTTAAAAGTTTCAGACATCTTGATTTCACAC
>PVKN010029722.1:0-12906 GCA_004027915.1 Capromys pilorides
CCTGCTAGGGACAGGAATATTTTTTAAATGTGTACATTTTATTTTGCCAAAGATCTTTGCAATAATCAACTTTCCAAAAGGCCCATGAAGCACCTTATGCTCGTTCTCATCTTATAGATTGAGAAACTGGAAAAAAAAAAGTTACACAAATGTATAAAGTCACAGATACTAAAAAAGATATTTCAAAATTTTTATTATGTGCTCAATTGACATCATTAAAAGCAAGGATGCAACATTTTATCAAAATTATCCTGCAGTTTATGAAGGCAAGAACACCAAATCTTTATGTCCTGTAATCTTAAGAAAATATGAAGGTAACATACAGAAAAATTGTGTTTTATTTGCTGAAAGTAAGTTTTTTCTTTTATGTAGACTGAAATTCAGATTTAAACTCATATCTAAATAATAGTAAAAATTTTAACTTTTAAATCATTTGCTACAATACTATGATTATTCAGACAATGCAATCGATGAGTCTGCTATGAGCAAACTATCTCAGAAGCAGGGGGTGATGGACATTTGGATCAGGGACCTGGATTAGAACTAGGGCCCACCACACAGTGGCTGAAGAAGGTGCCTCGTGTACTCATTTTTACAGGAAGTAATAATGCATATCTTGTTACAGTGTTTTAGGGAACAGAGACCATGAACACAGGATATTGAGATTAGCATCCAGCATATGAAAAAGGCTTAATAAAAATTAGCTGTTATTGCTGTTATTAGAATCTGAACACTGGAAAATATTATACTAGCTCATGTAATGACAGAGCTTGACTAAATTGTACCTTTTTATGTGTATTTAAAGAATAGATTTAAGGGACAATGAGATAGCTCAGTGGACTAAGCAGGTGCAGGGACTGGGGTTTGATCCCCAGCACCATATGCCATGCCAGCCCTGCCTCCAGGAATGCTGAGCTAGGGATCGAGACTGGTCGTGGTGGTGCACGCCTGTAATCCTAGCACAGGGAAAGCTGAAAACAGGAGGAGCACTATGAGTTGGAGCTGCATAGTTGAGACCCTGTACCAAATACATTTAAAAAAAAAAAAGATTTAAAATAGAAAATTTGGGGCTGGTGAAATAGCTCAGTGGAATAAGCGCTTGCCTGGCAAGTGCAAGGGCCTGAGTTCAATGCTCGGTCCCACAAAAACAAGTAAACAAACAAAAAACAAATAAAATAGAAAATTTGCCAGATGTGGTGGTGCACACCTATAATCCCAGCACTCAGGAGGCGGAGGCAGGAAGTTTGCCACAAGGCCAAGGCCAGCCTGGGCTACATAATGAGTTCAAGGCCAACCTGAAATACATGGTGAGACCTTATCTCAAAAATTAAAAATAAATAAGAAAATTTAGAGCATTTCCATTTATACTAACTTAAATCTTTTCTCTGGCCTCACTGGATGAGATGTTCCTCTTTTCACCCAAGTCTTGACAGGCACACAGCATGAATGGGAGACTCTAGTAAGAGAAGCATTTCACAGGATGGTGAAGTTCTAGGCTTGAGTAAATAGGAGTGGAAGGCACACTGACAGGAGCTGGGAGGATGGGCGAGATAGGGGCAGGAACAGGAAGGGATATAAGAGGCTGAGGCACGCAGCATGGGCTACAGTTACTGCATAAGAAGGTTCTAGAACAGCCTGATACGGAGCTGAAGACAGGTTGCTGCAGCTGGTCTGAAGAGCGGGAGTCCAGCGAGACAGTGGCCCTCAGGTGTTTGCTGTCGCCAACCGTGGTGATTAGTATCAATGTGACATTCAGAAAACGACCAGGTTAAGCTTCAGGGATAGCAAGTAGACAACGATTCAGAAATAATGTCACGGCTGTCGCTTGACACCAGATAATTATACCCCTCCGAGTGACTCAGAGGTTTGGCGAGGCAGGGACGTCTTCCGTGTGGGAGACGCGCTCGGGGTGCTCCTGAGATGTGCTGCTGCTGCTGCTGCTGCTGCTGCCAGGTTACTCTGAGTCGCTCTGCTTCTCAAGAAATCCAGCGGCGCCTCTTGTCCTACTGTACATCAAAAACTACTCTGTAGTTTAATCAGTTATGGAGAGTTGGGGATTTTCCTGGTATGTATTTTTATTTCCCATAACATATGGCGTATGTATTAGAAAACATTTTTTTACTAAAGCACCTGCTTAGGCAGAGCACTGTGGCTGGGGTTCAATCCCGGCATGCCTTGTCATCCCTGCCCCTGGGTCATGCTGAGACTGTGACTAGGACAGGGTGGAGCATGCTTCTAATCTCAGCGCTTGGGAGGCTGAAAACAGGAGAATCATTGAGTCTGATCCATGTAATGGGACCCTATAGACCCTGTACTAAATACGTAAAAGAAAATTAAATCTGTTATTTATTTATTTGGTACAAGGTCTCACTACACAGCTCAGACTCACAGTGATCTTCTTCCCTCAGCCTCCGCAGGACTGTGATTATAGGAGTGCGCCACCACACCCGGTTTCAGTGGCTGGCATGGCATTTGGTACTGGGGATAGAACTCAGGTCCTTGCACTTGTCAGGCAGGTGCTTAGACCGCCAAGCTATCTCCCCAGCCCTATATAACTCTATTTTATACACATTCAATTTTTTTTTAACCAGGTCAAACACATTTATTATAGAAAAGTTGGGAAATTACAAATAAAGCAAGAAAAATCCCTTGTAACTATAATCCAGATATATTAACAGTAAATATTTTGATATATCTTTTTTTTATGAATTTAGGACAGAGTGTACAGGGTCCTGCTACGCAGATCGGACTCATAGTGATTCTCATGTTTTCAGCCTCCCAAGTGTTGGCATACAGGTGAGCGCCACCATGCCCAATTTCAATCACTGTCTCAGTGCACTCTGGGGGCGGGGCTGGCACAGCATGCAGAGGGATTGAACCCTGGCCACTGTGCTCTGCCTAAGCAGGCGCTGTAATCTGCTGAGCTATCTGGCCAGCCCTGGGTTTGTTAAAGTGTTGATCTCGTCCAGTGTGTGGTCTGATTCCATAGCTATGTACCCCTACTGCAGTTGCTCAAAACCCATATTGCTAGTGGCCAACCCTGGCTATAGCTTCATTTTTGTCACAGAAAGTAGGTTAGACAAGGTTGATTCAGGCGCTATCACAAAAAAGGAACTAGGAAGAGATGTTTGGAAAGAGGACATAGAGCACATCCCTTCAAAAATTTAAATGATCTAAGAACATGAATCTGTAGTTATTTTAAGAAGTAGAGCAGAAACAACACAAGGAGGGTGGCTATTATTTTAGTGCTTGGTTTGTAAGGTGCTGTCAGCAACTTGGTGTGTAATAGCAGCCTTCGCTGGGTGAAGCTGGTGGTGAGGGCTTAGCATACAGACGCTGGTGCCTAACATCATAGAGTTAAAAAAGGCTCAAGCCTGAGATTGTAAAGAACTACCCCAAAATACTCAAAACCTTCAAAAGGGACTTGGTCTAAACCTTACAAAATTAGAGCTTTCTAAGGATATAGATTATCTCTTAAAAGGAATGTTAGTATATTCTAGGATTTTATGGAGTAACCGTCTTAGGTAAATACTACAGAGAGAATGATGCACATGTGCATTTGCTGTATGGACAGATATCTTTCCTTTCTGTCGGGTTTGTGAAGTCGCCAGTGAAAATTGCTATGTGGTTAGGTTTTCCTTTTGTATTACAGACCCAACTCAGTGCTTAAAGTAAAGGAGTAGCTCAAGGTAGGTGGCAAAGACAGTGTTGAGCAAGCTATATAGAAATTATGCTGGGTTTTTCTTTTTCTTTTTGGCCACAGTGTGAGGCATTGAAGCCAGGGCCCCAGGCATGCCAGGCAAGCAGTCTACCAGAGTATAACATTTGTCTTTATTCCTATTTAAGTAACTGGTTTTTACTGAGATTTAGCTTTTTGTTGCTCTGTGTAGCCTTGTACCTCATGTATTAAATTGCAAGTTTATTTTTGACAGAAACATATTATTTTCATTGTTTTATTTTACATACATACTTGGTTAAAAATCAGTGAATTTCTAGGTCTGGTTTGGGTAACTGAAGAGCCTTGATAAGTAGTTTATGTTGTCTAGATTCACGTGTTCCATTCCGGGTTCTTAAGTGTGGCAAAATGAGTCTTATACAGTACACCCGTGAAAGTTCACAATCTGAAATGTTCCTAAATCAGGGATGTCCACAAACATGGATAAGAAAGTGTGGTTGGAAACTACTCTGTTATAAAGGACAATGATGTACCTTTCTGGGAAAAGGATGCGCCTTGAGAGCATAATATTACGTGAAAAAAAAATCAGACATACAAACTTACGTATCGTATGGTTTCACTTTTGTAATAAAACTAAAGTATAAATGAATTAAAAAGAAAAATAAAATGTAAGAGGAAACAGTGAGATAGATCTTTGACCAAATGAACAGGGAATGGGACGAAGGGAGAGTTGAGGGAAGGAAAGGGACATAAAATGAATTAAGATGTCATGTACTTGTACCAACTACCCACCATGAATGTATTCATTATGTACCACAAAACTGTACTCATGAAAATAAACTTCTACTCCTCCATCTTCAGCTGAGTAAATATGGCGTAACTATAAACAGCTGAGATAACAATCTTCATTTTTAGGGTTTACTCCACTTAGATGGGCTTCATGATGATTCAGAAACATTCTTTGCAGGGCTGGCGATGTAGGTCATGGATAAAATCCTTGCCTAGTGCACGCGGTGCCTAGGTTGGATCCCAGCACCACTAACAAAGCAAAAATTTTATGCTACAACTTGAAGGCCAGGATCCCATGGCATTGTCTTGCATGAGTCCAGCTGAAGACCTAGAGCTCATATCAATGCCTCATGCAAGTCTGTTTCACAGACCTGTGCTGGAAACATCCAAAGATCAGTGGTAGAAGCCAGAAAATCTGTGCCTGAGAGGTGGAGGATCTGTGCTAGCAGGCTGAGGGATCTGTGCTGGAGCCAGCAAGTGGCAAAGTAAGGACCAAAGCTTCCCCATAATGTACCACAGCCATCCTTAGCTATGCGGTCCCAAGCACCTCCAACAGTGAGAACAGCTGAGTTTCCATCAGGAAAGCCAACGTGACAAGTTTCTCCAGGAAACTGAGCAGTGCATCATCTTCCCATCTGGAACCACGAAGCAATGCTCAAAGTAAGGACCAGAGCTTTCCCAAAGTGTACCATAGCCATTCTCAGTGACAACAATGCCCAAGCTCCTTCAGTGATGAGAACAGCTGAGTTCATGTCATGAAAGCTCCTCCAAGAGAACCAACCTCCTAACAGCTCAGCTCTTCTCTAGTCCTTTTGATTTTGTTGGCAACAATCCTCAGGTGGGGCTGTCGCACCTAGCACCATACTGGTTCAGTTCAACTGGGCTCTACAAGTTGACCACCAAAGTTGTTCTTCCATCACACCACTCTCTACTTTTTTCAAGAAATCCCACCACACATCCTACTTCATTAATTCTCAGGAGTCATTTTCTGTTGGAAGTCTTTCCTAACTCACGATTTTTTATCAACCTACATTGGATTACTACTCTGAATTCCCATGGTTCTCGGGGCGTATACCACTGCACTACGCACATTTCATTGGAAGGTGTGTTGTTTGATACTTTGTTTCAACTTGAGCTGTAGGAAGCTTGGCTGAATCCACTTGGGATTCCAGGCATTAGGGCGTGCAGGGCCCTGCCCTAGCGCAGGGAGGGCCCGTCCTAGAGTGACTCAGCACAAACAGGGTATATAAAGCGGTTGAGGAAGACTTCTGCCCGCCCACTTCCTTGGAGTTCCCATCTTCACCACCACTTCACATCCAGGGAGAGGCTCCACAGACGCCTCAACTGCTGTTCCTTCCTCTGCTCTCCACCACCATGAACTGCTGCCGTTTGCCTTAGAACTAGCAGAGTATGGACTGAAACCTCCACCACCTGTGAGCTAAATAAACCTTTTGCTCCTTAATTTCGAGTGTCAGGTATTAGTCCTGGCAATGAGTGAAAAGCAACTGAGACAGAAGGCAAACATTCCACTCCACCCAATTTGTTTTATTATTGGTATCCTCCAAAATTGCTACACGACCTGGCAAGTAGTAGATGATTTTAAAGTGTAACTTAAAAAGAACAGAAAACAAAGAAATAACCTTGATAGGCTGCATTTTAGGGATGGATGTGTATAGGAATGCAAACTGGCTGCTCAGTATATATTCCTAAGAGGCAGCTGGAAATAAAAAGGAGCCTTCCAGTTTGGAGGGTAAAGCTTAGGTCACAAAACAGACAATAATTTTTTTAAAAATTTTTTTGTAGAAAGGGCAGTAGTAACATGGTAAAGAGTTACAACAGAAGTGACACATTAGGAGCCAGGAAAGCAACCATTTATGCAAATACTAACAGGCCTAGTAATCAGAGGATAATAGAATGCTTCCAATTCTATTAAAAATTAATTTAAAAGTCAAAGAATAATACATTCATAAATTGCTCCCAAATGGCCTGATATTACCCAATTAGCACACAGATCTTTTCCATTTTATGGTATTTTAGTATTTTTAGTGCACAGTTCATTGGCAGTTACATAACTGTCACCATCAATTCTTCTGATTTCATTTTTAATGCGCAAGCCAAGGTCTGCTTTAATCACATATTGATTTTATACACAGTAAAAAGCTGCCCTTGGTTAAATTCACAAGTAGAAAAATAAAATAAATCAACAAAGGACTATCTTTCACAGGCTTCTATCAGTGGAATTTAAGAGCCAAAGCGACGTCAACGAGTCGAGCAGCGCAGCAATGTGGCAATCTACTCGGGACAAGAAGGAGTGGGTGAAGAGACAAACAAAGAAACAATAATGTTAGAAAATCAGCTATAGTACTGTCTTAAATTCTTGCTGTCCTAAATCCATGGACTTTTCCCTTTACCTGGGCTGGCGCCTTTTAATGACGCAGCCTTCCTTTTCTCGCGGGAATTTGGGAGCGGGAGCTGGGCAGAGTGAACAAATCTCGCAATCTCAGTTGGCGCGGGAGTCGGATTGGCAGCTGGGGATGCATAGGGGCGGGGCTCAGAGTCCGAAGGGGGCGGGACCAGGCCCGGAGAAGGGCGGGACGAGTGGGCGGGGGCGGGGCTGTGCGGCCGCTGACCTGTTGAGCTCAGGTAGAGCCGGCTGGTCCGAGCGCCCTCGGGACTTGCGGACTGCGCATGCTCGCTGCGGGCACCCGGCCAGTAGCCCATCCGCGGTGATGAGCCGGCGGCGCTGCGGCTGCGGGCGCGATGTGAGTGGGCCCGGGGCGGGATGGTGCTGACCTAGACCGGGGCGTCGTCCTGCAGCTGGACCGCGAGCTGCTCCGTCAGTCGGGCAGGGGGCGAGGTCGCGCGGGTGAGAGGTGAGCGCCCCGCCGCCCGCCGCCCGCGACCCTGCCTCCCTCCCGGCCCGGCGGCCTCCGCTCCTCGGCCCCGGCCCCGGCTCCGGCGGCTCCGGCGGCTCCGGCGGCTCCGGCGGCCCCGGCCGCCCCGGCCGCCCCGGCCGCCCCGGCCGCCCCGGCCTCCGCGCCCGGCCCGCTGAAGGTCGGCGGGGACGCGCCGGCCCCTGTGCGCTCCCCACCCGCGGGGCTCCCGGGTCCCCCGCCGCCGCGCCGGCTCCGTGTCCCCTGCGCCCTCGCTGCACTCCGCGGCCCCGGCCGGCTCGCTCCTGCCCTCGCGGACTGGGGCGCGCGTTGTTGCCTCCGCGAGCCGACGCGCTGCCCGCGTTATCTTGTGTTAGTTTCGGACCGTGTGTGTGTGTGTGTGTGTGTGTGTGCGCGCGCGTCGGGGCGCTCTGCGGTAGACCTCAGTCTGCCCCCACCTTACCTCGGGAGGCCCTGGCTCCTGGAGTTCGCTGGTGACTCTCCATCCTTTTGCGTCCTGGCCCCCTGTCTAGAAGTCTCTGGTTTTGATTCCCCCGCTTCTGTCTCTACGAGCGCCCCCCGCCCCGCCCTCGTTTGTGTAGACAGAGCCTCTTAACTTCAGTCCCCACTCCATACACACGCAGGGCCTTCTAATATTGGAGACCTTCTCCCCTTCATCCCTAGCCCTACTTCCCCAGTCCTTGTGTTGAGACAGTCTTCCTAAATTGACCAGATTGGACTTGAACTTGTGACCCTCCTGCCTCAACCTCCCAGAACGGTGCGATTACAATTGTGTGCCACTAGCCCCAGCTTGTTATACTTTTTATTAAATTCCTAGAAAGTCTTGGAATGCTTTTCTAGTCTTTTCTGCTTTCTACCTAAACTTAAGTATTCAGTGTTCTTCGTTAATCTTCCAGTTTAATAAAATTTCTTTATTTTTCTCACCACCTGGAAATACCTTGAAACAAGTTGCTGTGTACTCATTGATAGAAGCTTTAGTCTTTTTTTTTTTTTTTATTTAGGGAAGGGTCTAGAGGGTGTTCAGGGTCTCACTACTAGATCAGATTTGTAGTGATCTGCCTGTTTACCTCCTCCGCAGCGCTGGGACACCAGTCTCAATTGCAATCTCAGCGCACCCCGAGGGCAGGGCCGGGAGGGCAGTTCCCCCCCCCTCCCTCTGCGATTGCTTGCGGGGACTTTAATCCACTGAGCTATTTGGCCGGCCCAGAAGCTTTAGTTTTTAAGAATTATGCTGTATTTACCTGTGAACTTGAGAAACAATTCAGGCACAGACTTTATCAAACTGTAAAAATTTAGGATTTGATAAAGTTCAACCTACAAACATAAGCTTAAAATTTGGAAATCTTACGGTGGTAAATATAGTTGTTTGAGAAAAACTTACTCATTTGATGTTTTATATGTTGCTAGTACATCACATTGCTCGTATCATTTTCCTGTGTGCCGTTGCTATTTTCAAGGAATGTGTACAATTTCTGTTTAGAGTGTAATTAGTATGATTGCTGAAGAAGTATTAAATTTTCGAATTGGAAAAAACTTTCTCAACAGTTTCAGAAGTTTTGTTTCTCTATTTCATTGTGGTCAAGATTAGATTTCTACTCTTTGATGTAGTCTTATTTATCGGGCATTTGCTAAAGTATTTGTTTTCAATGAAGTTTGTTTTATTCCAGGGTTGAAAATCAACTGGATTATGTGTTTCACTTTGGAATCTCAAAGCAGCTGGCAAACAGTAAATTCTTCCTTATGTTATCATCGGCAGGTAGGAATTATTTGTTTCTATTTTAAGAAAGAAACTACCAAGACGTGAGTGTGGTTCCTTGCTCCAAATGAATTAAAGGTAAAAGTAGTAGGATCTGATGGTCATGAAACCATGCTTCCTTCAGAAGAGAGGATATTGTGTATGCTGAAAGGTGGTGAATTCCTTATTTTTTAGGGTTTTTAAAAAACAGTTTTCTCACATGTACGTACAGATAAGTACTATTTCTAAAAGTTGCTCTCTTTAAAAGCAGTTTTGTTTTGTTTTGTTTTTAGGTAGTTTAAAAACTGTCAGTATCTACAAACTTTTCATATTCTACTGAATTGACCCTGTAGACTTACTGTGTTAGTGTAAGCATTCGTGTTGTCTAACAGGCACAGGACCCGATGTCAAAGATTTCAACTCTTAGAAGGACTAATGACATAGGTTTGGGGAAGCTGCTTAACCTCTATACCTCCACCTATAAAATGGGAATAATAAGGGTGGCCACCCAGTAATCTCTCAATGGCAGTTGCCTAATCACTTAAATATGCTTAGGGTCTGAAACCAAAAATAAATAAATAAATGAATAAGTAAATAAACAAATGAATGCTTTATGCATGCTGAATTCTTGTGTCTTTTTGTTACCTCTTTAGTCTTAGAATATTAGTAAAAGCATAATTGACTGCTTAAATCTTTCAAAATTAAGTTGCTACTTTAGGTTCTTTTTTTTCTGAAGTTTCAGATTTCTGTGGAAAATCTAGTAGAATGCTTGTGAGCTGTGGACTTGCGTAGAATAACATTCATATACAGTGAAACAGACTGTAGCATTCAGTATGCAAAAGAGGCTTTTTTTCTTTTTTTGTTCAGACTTGACATCAAAAAGAACTGTGAGAGTTATACATACATCTTTGATGACCTCCTTAGTTTTCCCTTGCCTTGTATTTTCACTTTTTTGTGGTAAATACAGATATTTGAATGTCAGGGTAGGGGGTTTAGGAGATACGGCAATCAAAGATTTTTATTGCTTTAGTCTAAGCATTGAGGAAAAACTGCTGTGAAGTGAGCTTCATGGCATGTAGAGTGTATTTAAATAGATGAGTGAGGGTATGACATATGGATTTGTTTTAATGAGTATTTTTTCTTATTGTTCACTTCAGTTGCTTGTCAAGAGCAAGGTTTAGAGATGAACAAGAATAAGAAGCCAACTAGTGATTTAGAAGAATGCATTCTTAATGGACCCAGTGGTTTTTCAGAAAAGTTTCAAGCTGTTCAGCTGGTGTAGGTTTTCCAGAAGGAATATAGTAAAGCAGTTACATAGCAGGTGTCAGCTTTGGTTTTTTGAGGCAAGGTCTTGCTGTGTAGGTCAGGCTGGGCTTGAACTCACCATGTATCCTAGGCTGGCCTTGAACTCATGATCTTCCTGCCTTAGCCTCCCAGGTGCTGATATTATAGGCGTATACCACCACATCTGGCTCAGTAGATGTCAAGAGTTTGTCTGTAGCAATTGGTAGTTACTGTTTTCTTCCTGGGAATACTGAGCTACATCCCCAGTGTTTTTACCTGGAGACTTGGCTTTGGTAAATTAGCAAGGCTGGCCTTGAGCTCTGGCTTCTGGCCTCAGTGTCTCAACTGTTGGGATTGCAGGTATGTACCACCATACCCAGCTAGATTGATAGTTGTTCAGGAGAACATAAGGTATTGGTCATTAGTGATGTGCTAAGTTAAAAATAAAAATCAGTGTCTTTTTCCTTAGCAGAAATACAAAGATGTCAGGCATAGTATACTATCAAAAATACCCTCTACTTGAGTAAGCCGTTGTGTAGTTTTTATTTTGATGAAATAAACTTTGTTTACGGGCTCTCAACCAAGAAGTCATTCTGAGAAAGTTGTAACATGTTGCCTTTTGTGGAATTAGGCCTCTATGAGTCCATTCAGAATATAGACAATCTTTCTTAGTAAGGTCATCAATATAAAACCTTATTGATGGTCTGGAACATCTCTGTTACCTTTTCTGAAGTGTCTTTTTATTACAGGTCATAATTTTATCTGAACTAGAGTTAATATTTCTTTATTGAATCTCTTTGGATTTGCCTGATAGGGTGCAAGTACATCATTCCTGATTGCTTTATAGCAGTCCGAACTGATACCTGCTCTTCAGTGCCCTGAAAGTGCCCGTCAGTTACAGGCTGACCTAGGTAGTACTGTTGTCTGAAACATCCACACTACCAGTTCAGAGCTTATGGGAAGGTGCATCCCACCACTTTGTCTTTTGGAATTGAGAGCCTCACAGTTTTAGACTGTCTTCATCATTACTCAAGTTTAAGCCTTAAAATTAGTTCTCTTTGTTTAGATAAGGTTAGAATGTAAACTATCACTAATCCCTTTATGTGAAATCAGTAATCATTTTGCCAGTGTATAGCAATGACATGAAAATTCTTATGAAGGACCTCCTTATGGTAGAATTCTCAAACATTCCTCAGACAAAGGGAGCCAGGGAAATACTAGGTGGAGTGAGGTTAGTAGAAAAAAGACTTCTTTTGAGTAGGTAGTTGAAATATTAAGTCTGTTTTTTCCTGGCTTTCTTCAGCTCCTAAAAAGAACTTAATTAGATTTCAGTTGATGCCTTTTCCTTTAAGATCTTCTGACCTATAAATGAAAATATTTTCAAGCCATGCAGTTGAAATATATTTAACAGCTTCATTACTTGCATCACATAATTTTGAATAGACATTTTCTTGAATGGAGTCTTATTTATTTATTTGGTGGTACCCAGGATCGAACTCAGGACCTTCCACTTGCCAGGCAACCACTTAATGCACTGAGCTATCAGCCTCAATCCTGGAGTCATATTTAAAACTGACATAAATAAAATCACAGTGTCAGCTGTTTATTGAGTACTGTATACCAAGTTTCATGTTTAATGCTGTGTATATTACCTGAAGTTAGCTGGGAGTTAAAAATACTATTTCCATTTGAGGAAACTGAGGCTTGGGTGGTCTGAGTCAGAACCCAGGTCTTCCTGACATCAAAGTTCCTGGTACACTGAACAGTCACAAGAATATATAGAAGAAATCACTGTTTCTTACATTGTTTAGGAAGTAGATTGTAATGTTTATTCTAGTTCTCAGCTTTGATTTCTGTTGAGATAACAATTAAACATTTTGAGCATTCCTTGGCAGATCCCGGGGTTGGCCAGCAGATGACGACTGTCTTCATTGGTCTCTCAGAGAGCAAAAACAGGGTCTTGGTAACTTGGGTAGTCTGCTATGTTTAAGGTATATGATAACATGATCTCTTCAGTTGTGTCCTGTACTGTGTTATTGGCAAGTTTATTTGAAACTGAAAGGTTTGTGTAAGCTGCTTTTAGTAAATTAAATCTTATTTTCCTAAAGCCCAAATAAGGTCAGAGGTAGCTTTCATTAAGCATCACATAATGAGCACACATTTTTTTTCTTCTGTTTTTTAGTTCTCATATAGGATGTGAACTATGAAAATACTTTTATAGATAACTGTGGTTCCTTCTGAATTGTTTAGTTTTTTCCTGTATGTTTTTTATACTACTGTTATCCCATGGTGATGTGTTTTGTTTTGTTTTGTTTTTGAGAAGGCATACTTCTTAGTGTAAGTGTAGTTTGAAGGTTAGTAAGAATATATTTCCCTTTTGTTTATTTCAACTTTGTTTTTTGAAGCTGAATCTCACTTTGTAGTGCAGGCTGACCTTGATCTCACAGAGATCTGCCTGTCTCACTCTCCCAAGTGCTAGTATTATAGGCATCTGAACCACACCCAGCCTGTATTCTCTTTTAATAGAC
>PVKN010029723.1:0-12924 GCA_004027915.1 Capromys pilorides
AAGACCTTTGCTGAGTTTACAGAAGGGCCTTGTGCTATCTCTGTCCACTAAATCATCCATGCTGGGCTTGGAAGATTTTGCCTGAGTGGATGGTGGGTATCATTTAATGTTCCTGAAAATACATGAAAAGGGAAAGCTGTGTTGCATGTTGATTTTGAGAGACATGTGGATCATTGCGTTTCTGAGAATATTGTTTGAACTATAAATTACTCTTCCCTAATTTCTTGGAGCTTATTGTTAGTAGTTTAAAAAGTAAGATTTAAATATGTAGTGCATAATAATATTATTAACCTCTTACTAATTCTTTCTTCCTCACTTATTCTAAGGGTTTTCCCAGTGCAGCAGTCGTGTCATCTGCAAATAATTTTCTTCTCTCCCCCCACCCTCCCCACTTCTTCTCTCTCCCTCTTTCTGAAACCTATTTAGACAACACAAAGTTCTTCCAGTTTACCTTTCCAAAATGCTGGGATTATTGGTATGTATCACCACCTGGGCAGAAAGGATTTTAAATTGTGTCAAAGAAGTATTTTTTAGTGGTTGATTTCACCCACTGCCTCTCTGGTAGTCTTCCTTAATAGTGCATGCTATCTTCTCTGCCCTTATGTAGCACTCCACATTGAATTAAGAGGAGGAAGAGCTCCTGAAGAAAGGTGATTCCTAATCCCTAATCCCGAGTGCAGCATCCTGGTAATCTCCAGGAGAAGGCAAGCTTTCGTTAATATCCTCTCAGCACTGGGTCTCTGATGCCATGGTGTGTGAGGAAGGGTAGACAGAATGATTGTCCAGAATGAATTGGGCTGGGTGCAGTTGGTTAGATGTATCAAACAGATGCCTTCATACCAGCTGCCACCATATTCCCAGACCAGATACTACTGCCATGACCCAAGTCCCAGCATGGGTTCAGAACCATCTAAGAGCCTGGATTTGCAGGTACATGGGCTGGAGGCAAGGTCTCTGCATTTTTTCTGATACAAGCTAGTGATTACCTAAAAGGCTTCGCGAATGAAGGAAGGACTCGTGCAGAAGCCATAGTGATGGTCTAGCTTCCTGTTAAGCATCAGTGGGCTCAGACTGATTTCCTAAGACGTGTTTTTTCCTTTCTGCTGTATGTGAAGGTAGATCTATGGGGTCAAGGGACAAGCCTGGTGCTTCTGTTTCTTGTTGTCTGTTCCATCCCAACCGGTGTGCACCCGGCTCTGCAGGTGTATAGTGTGTGTGCATAATGAAGATTTGCTCACTGACTCTGCTTTTACTTGTGTTTTTAGGACAAGATCTTACAGGGTTTTACAGGCTGGTCTTAATTCACCATGTAGTCAGAGTGGCCCCAAACTCAGGGTTGTCCTGCTTCAGGGCTGGAATTACAGTAGGCTAGTGCTGAGAGGACAGGTGTGAGCCAGCACCCTTAGCTACAGACTCTTAATGCACTTAGTAATGTGCAGGTGGAGGCAAACACTTGCCATTTGCATTTTGGCAATCTTCCTTGAAGACAGTCACTACAAATGGTCCCTTTTGAAAGAACTGAAAATTTCTGTGCTGAATTGTGGAAGTTTATTTTTTTGAGACAGAGTCTCATTTTATAGTTTAGGCTGGCCTTTAGTTCATTATGTAGTCTGGGCTGTGTTTGACCCTGTGCTTTGACACTGGCTGGGCTTGACACACTCTGTTACTCCTTTGCCCTGAGTCCTTTTTTTTAAACTATACAGTCCACACCATGCAAAATTTTATGCCTTGCCTTTCTCTTTGAATTCTTCCTTGGTTATAGAGAGCCCCTCTCGGGCCTCCTTGCAGCCCAGGAAGTTTATATTTGAAATTCCCAGGGAAAAGTTATTAAAATTCTAATGAGTTAATTCCAGTCCACCAGTGTGACCTATGGTGAGAATAAAGACACTAGGGCATATTTGTAGTTATGGGGTGCCAAAAGGTCCTAAATGCAGACACAATGATGGCTAGCACAACAAAGGCCTCCACCTAGGACTGAACCTGGGTTTTATTAAATCATGAAGAAGGGAGTGGCTTGAGGGTGAGTGGCCGTGAGAATGGCAGGGAATAGGTCTGCCAAGATAGCTCAGTGGACTAAGCGCCTGCTTAGGCAAGTGCACGGACCGAGGTTCTGTTCTTGACACCATGTGCCACACCGGCCCTACCCCCGGACGCAATGAGGTGGCTGCGGAGACTGGTCCTAGCCCTGGGAAGGCTGAAAACAGGAGGATCACTGCGAGTCCGAGCTGCATAGTGAAACTCTGAATCAAATACATAAATGGGGTGGGGGGGAAGTATGGCAGGAAGCAGGTGAGTGCCGTGAGCTGGGCTAGGTAGGAGGCCTGAAATTACCTGTGCAGTACACAGAGAAGGATATGTAGAAAGAGTTATCTGGGGGCCGGCGAGATGGTTCAGTGGTCTAGAGCGCCTGCTTAGGAAAGCTCAGGCAACTGCAGGGACTGCGATTCGATCCCCGGCACCACATGCTGCGCCAGCCCCCACCACCAGCGCAGGCTGAGCCAGCCACAAAATAAAATTAAAAAAAATAAAGAAACAAACAAACACAACAAGCAAACAAATAAATAAATAAAAAAAATTAGAAAAAAGAAAAGAGTTATCTGTACAACTGGGGCAGTGTCCAATGTTTTGGGGTCCATACTTCAGCTGCGGTCCATGCTTCAGGCCCTAGGAAGTCATAGCCTCAGTCCGAGCTAACGGTGTGGAACATTAGCTCTTCATCCTGCCTCATCCCAGCTCACACCAAGGGATCAATGGGGGCAGGTGGTGGTGTTGCCACCTGTGCCACCCCCTGGGAAACCTTGCCTGCCACACTGCCTGCTGTCTTTGTTCGGAGATTTCCATCAGCGCCTCAGCTGGACCGATGCGCATTGCCTAAAGCCAGTTAGAAGGATACTGACAAGACCTAGCCAGCTGTGTATGTATCATTACATAGAAGTAGGGTCACACTCAGCCAAAATGGAGACATTATTCCACCTTCACAGAGCATCTCCCAGGTGGTCCTTCACACAAGTATTTACTTGTTTTCTAAAAATCTGACCTACTTAAATATAGATTGGGAAGCCAGAAATACCTGCTGTAAGCCAAACACAACTGCGTATTTTTAAACTAAAAACATTCATCATAAAGAACCTCTTCTCAGCTCTTGAAAGGGCCCAGAAGACTCATTTAAGGCCTCTGTAAATTGCTCCTTTTTTCATCAGTCTGTTTTTGTTCAAATACTAACATTGTACATAGAGACAATTCTTATTCAAGAATTTTATAGATCAGCAGTTGTTACTTTCTTAAATTTTTCACTGGAACAAATGCACGACAGCCTGTTACTGGTTTGGTGGGTTAGTGACCTAGTCTGCAGCTGTAATTCTAATTTGTAAAATTGTGTGAAATGTAAATTTTAAACAACCTATCAGTGAACTTGGGAACATGGCTGAAGTTATAAATGCTTTCCCTCCTTTTTCTGATTCCTCATCATAGCCTGCCATCTTGGTCTCTTGGTCTTACTGTCCTCACTGGAGTGGGAGCCAGGTCCCGGCCCTGGCCTGATCTCTTATTGAAGTGCTACAGTAGGCCCCAAACTGGCCCAGTGTACTAACGCTCCTGTTTCCCTACATTCTTAGTTCACTCTCTTTTGATGACTTCTCCAGCACCCAGGTGACCAGAAGGGCGAGCGGGTCATCTTGGGACTATATCTGATGAAATGAGCATGTGCGGTAGAGAGAGCCTCTTACACAGTGTGTTCCCCTCACATGTTAAGTTGTAGTAGGGACCTGAGAATCTGACCAATCATGTTATGGTTCTTTTTCCCTGGTTGTGTAGTAGAATCATAAGATGGTCAGTTTGTGTCTTGAACTTTCCTGGTTTTAAAATGGAAAGTGCTGGGCCAGCAAGATGGTTCAGCAGTCTAAAGCGCCTGCTTAGGAAAGCTTAGGCAACCTCAGGGTCCGCGGTTCTATCCTGGGCACCACATGCTGCGCCAGCCCCACCCCCAGGGCAGGCTGAGACGGCCATAATACCAAAAAAAAAGGAAAGTGCTGTTTTGGGAAATTGGGGTACTTTGATTACCAAAGGAAGGAGAGCTGGGGAGAAAAGGTTTTTATCAAGCAGTCTATTGCCTGTGTATTCCGTCTGTCAAGAATAAAATTTCCCTGTCTAGGTTACTCTTGTCTCTTTGCTGGGACAAATACCCGACAGTAAAAATGAAGGTTTATTTAGCTCACAGTTACTGGAGGTTTCAGTCCATACTCAGCTGGCTGTATGGCACATGGCAGAGAGCAACCTTTCTTGGCCACAGCAAAGAGCAGGAGAGCAGAGGGGAGTGAAGGGCTCTGGCAGCTAGCTAGCCTCTCATTCTTCTTTACATTGTAATGCAAATTACCAAATTACCAGCATCCACACCCACAGTAATAAATCACAAACTCCAGAAGCTGCCCTGTGGCCCCAAGACTGCATGAGGCTTTGGGGGAACAACTAGACATAAACCACAACACTCCCTAATTTCCTCACAGTCTTTTTTTTTTTTTTTTTTTTAAATGAGCAGAATAGATTTTTTAGAGGGAAAGAAAGCTCCTGTCCAAGAGAGACAGGAGCGGGGATTCCGAGTGGGTTGTTCCCCAGGAAGCTATCCCTTTCAGTGACTTTTATAGAAGAAAACCAGGTGTTGAGGTGGGTCTAAAGTGGTAGAGAAGACATGGGAACTTGCTTAGGTGGACATGAGGTGGGACAAAACTGTTGTCAACCAATGAGATTACAAGCACCATTGCTTAGGAAAAAATTGATTGAATCCAGTACCAAAGGGAAAGCAAGTCACGTAGCAAGCCAGCAAGAATATCAAGCAAGAATATCAAGCAAGGTCTCTGCCTGTTGGGTTTGGATTAGTGACTCGCTGTTTCAAGGTGACTGATACTTATCTAGATATCAATACCTTGAGCCTATCGTTAGGGAACTACGTGGCTGCATTTGTTTACTCTGGTCTTGAGATTTGACCCACAGCAGAGGAGTGTTTGTCTATAGTTGTAAAGTCACCTTGTCTTACATCTTGTCTCCTTGAGGGCCTGGCCCTGTCTAACTGCCTATAACATTTCTATCTAATTCGGCTGCCTACAGCATTCCCCTCTCTGAAGAAGTAACCTGAACTGCCATGAGGGAATCATGGGTGATGACAGCTAGTTGTGAACTGGCAGTCAGAGATACTCTCCAGAGGTCCTATCTAAAGGCCCTCAGTTGACACCAAACATTTTTATCTTGGATAGGTAGAATCGCTTTAAATCCGGAGAAGACAAAGCCAAAGAAACTAATAAACATACATGGGCCAAATAATAACATCAGCAAGATAATTATGAATAGTCAAAATTTTCACCAAGTAAACAGTAATGCCTTTAACAAGGATGGCAAAACATGAACAATTATGAGCAATGGGCAAAGTCATATCAACATTTGAAGCATAAAAATTTTTACTTAAACGAGTCCCGATTCAGAATTTATGAAAGAAAAGCAAACTCATACCTCTGTCCAGTGATCTTGGTGGGAAACTCCAAATATTATAGGGAGAAAAAAATGATCTTCGGGTGGATGACCTCCAAATCATATAGAGAAAACTGAAACTGCAACTTACCTGGGACGAGTTCGTGTTGTGTAAAACCAAAGTATGAATTTTAGGAACAAAGGAGGTTATGAGCAGAATAGATTTATTGAGGGGAAAGAAAGCTCTTGTCTAAGAGGGACAGGAGGGGGGGTTCCGAGCAGGTGTCCCCCTGCTCAGTCTTTCACGTCTCTCCCAAGGGCTTTTAGACTAGGTAGGCTACCTGGTTCTCAGTATTCAATGTGTGCCAGCATCTTGCGGATTACACTTCACTGACTGCCCGTCTAACCTGGAGGCAGTGTAGCATGTATGCCCCTGCTTGTACGACAGAGTGCCGGAGAGGCTTTCTGCACACACAGCACGCTGTGCTCAGGCCTCAGGAGACGGCATTTACAGAAGCAGCACAGTTCTTCAGCCAGGACTGAGACCATTTGCACAGCAGGAGTAAGACGTGAATGTCAAAACCAGATCAGTCCAGCTTCAAATACTGTTTCTTGTCACTTGAGTTTATTTCAGAATTGATTGTGGACATACTATGTGCTAGATGTGGTGCTAGGTTGTTAAATATTTAGCACCTCCAATGAAAAAGCCCATGTCATTTGGAACATGTAGAGGGTAGCTATTCAAGAATTGTAAAAATGTAATAATGAACTT
Source organism: Capromys pilorides (assembly GCA_004027915.1). Taxonomy (NCBI): domain Eukaryota; kingdom Metazoa; phylum Chordata; class Mammalia; order Rodentia; family Capromyidae; genus Capromys; species Capromys pilorides. Next base: position 6,230 of record PVKN010029723.1, read on the forward strand.
TTAACAGTTGTCTACAAAAATATATTTGTACAAGCAGATTACTCAGTGAAAAGATCGCTTTATAATCACATAACATGCTATGTGCCTTTGCTGTCAAGATAGACTGATGAAGAGCTGGGAGTGGTGGTGCACACCTGGGATCCCAGCACTTGGGAAACTGGGGCCGGAGGATTGCTAGGAGTTTAAGGCCAGCGTGAACTACAAAGAGATCCTGCCCCGAGAACCAAAATGACAGAAATTAAGGTTTACATTATTAAGATGGTTTTAGTTTTTTTTGTTTGTTTGTTTGTTTTGTTTTTGTTTGTTTTGTTTTTGTTTTGCGGGACTGGGGTTCAAACTCACAACCTTGTACTTGCCAGGCAGGCACTTGTGCCTCGGAGCTATCTCCCTGGCCCCTAAGATGATTTAGTTTTGAATTTAGGTGTTAACAGGATTGAGAGACTCATCTCACATTTAAGCAGTTAGGAATTAATACATACTTGCTAGAACCTTTCGCCATGGTGGTGAGGGAGGGAGGGAGGTGCTGTACTGAGAACTGAGCCTAGAATTGGTATACTACGGAGTTGTACCATCTGCCCTTTTTTTTTTTTTTTTTTTTTAAATTTTATTTATTTATTTATTTGCTTGTTGTGTTTGTTTCTTTTTTTTAATCTTTTTTTTAAAATTTTTATGTATTTATTTTATTTGTTTGCTTGTTGTGTTTGTTTGTTTGTTTCTTCCTTTATTTTATGGCTGGCTCAGCCTGCCCTGGTGGTGAGGCTGGCGCAGCATGTGGTGCTGGGGATCGAACCGCAGTCCCTGCAGTTGCCTGAGCTTTCCTAAGCAGGCGCTTTAGACCACTGAACCATTTCGCCGGCCCCATGTTTGTTTCTTTCTTTATATTTATTTTGTGGCTGGCTCAGCCTGCCCTGGTGGTGGCGCTGGCGCAGCATGTGGTGCCGGGGATCGAACTGCAGTCCCCGCAGTTGCCTGAGCCCTCCTAAGCAGGTGCTTTAGACCACTGAACCATCTCGCCGGCCCCCATCTGCCCTTTTAATTTAATTTTTATTTTTTTGTAAAACTGGGGGTCGAACTCAGGACCTTGCACTTGCCATGCAGGCACTTGTGCCTCTGAGCTAGCTCCCCAGCCCCTGTCCTTTTAATTTTAGTTAATTAAAAATTGTTTTGAACCAGGGTCCTAACTGTGTAGTTCAGGCTGACTTTGAACTTAATATGCAGCACCAGGTAGCGTTGACTTTGCAGTGATCCTCCTGTTTCATCCTCTGCAGTACTAGGATTATACTGTGTACCACCATGCCCTGCTTGGTTTTTTTCAGATAAGAGTCTCTCAGTGTTGCAGAGGTTGATCTCAAACGCTTGAGTTCCGGTGACCTTCCCTCTAGAGCGTTCAAAGTAGTTGACACTATAGACATTTGCTCCCTGGCTTGGCTTCTTTTTTGTTTGTGTGTTGGGGGGGGATGTCCGGGAGACTAAATTCAGGGCTTTTACTTTGAGCTACAGCCCCAGCCTTTTTTTTTTTTTTTTTGAACATAGGTTTTATCTTATTTATTTTTATTATTATTATTTTTTTTAATATTATGGCTGGCTCAGCCTGCCCTGGGGGGTGGGGCTGGTGCAGCACGTGGTGCCGGGGATTGAACCTTGGTGTCTGCGGTTGCCTAAGCTTTCCTAAGCAGGTGCTTTAGACCACTGAACCATCTCTCCTGGCCCCAGCTCCAATCTTCTTAATGTTTTTTTTTTTTTTTTCTTAATTTTTAACTTTGAGCCAGTCCAGTTAAATAATCCAGCATAGAACTCTTCTGCCTGAGACTGTGAGATTGCTGGGATCACAGGTGTGTGCAGCGTACCGGGCTTGTTTCTGTTTCTTAGTCTTTTGCCCCAATGGTTTCCTCAGCCTGCAGTGCTTGCTCCTAGAGATTTATTACTTCATGGTTTTGCTAACTTCCTTACCTAGGAGCCTAGCCCTTCTCTGATAGGCTATTTTAGTGCTGTTGCCAGTACTCTTTCTTGTTCACACTCTTAATCCTGCCTGATGCTGCCCTCTCCTTTCTACTTAGCACCCTGGATGTGCTCTATAGAGGGTTATGGAATTTGTTATTGTTTCACCCTGCAAACTAGGATTCCCGAAGCCAGGAGTCTTTTTTATGTCATTCACTGATAACACTCCAAGCGCTTAGAAGAGTGCCTTTTTTTTTTTTTTTTTTTTTTTTTTTACATGTTTTTTTAAATGAATAAAGCATCTGGCACAGAGTAGGCTAAGTAAGTTTCTTTCTTTTTCTTTTTTTTAAATGTATTTATTAGTACAGGGTCTACCGGGTCTCACTGCACAGATCCGACTCATGGTGATCCCCCTGTTTTCATCCTCCCAAGCGCTGGGATTACAGGTGCATGCCACTACGCCCAGTCTCAGTCACTGTCTCAGCATGCCTTTGGGATGAGGTTGGCACATTGGGCACTTTAATCTGCTGAGCTATCTGGCCCGACCCCAAGTAAGTTTTTTTAATGAGTGAATAACTTACTAAAGATTTGGTTATAAGCTGGGCCGTGGTGGCACATGACACACACCTATAGTCCCAGCACTTGGGAGGCTGAGGCAGGAGAATTGGTGTGAGTTTGAAATCAGCCTGGACTACAAAAAAGTGAGCTCAGGGCCAGCCTTAACTGCATTACGAGACCCTGTCTCAAAAAGACGAAAAAAAAAAAAAATTTGGTTGTAGAATATGTTCTGTACTGTGAAGTGGCTTGATGTGACAGCGAAGTGTAATTTATAAGTAAATAGCTCTGTGTGTGAAATACAGCAGAATTATGTGGCGGGCCAAAAGTGGCATTGAGAAGGATGTAATTAGCTGTACTTAGGAGGCAGTAGACATGTAAACTTTTTTTTTTAAAGTGTTGAAAACTGGCAGTTTTTACTCCATGAGCTATTGCCAGGACTAGTTTTGCAGTCTAGAGAAAAGACAAATGAGGAAAATGGTTTGGATTGAGTTACTTGTAGAAATGCTTTTCTTGATAGACAGGTCATCCCTATGTTGAATTAAGGAAATGGCAAATCTCTGCCATTTAACCCTCTGTGTTAGCTCAGTTGCTATTTCAGTCACTTCATTAGTTTTGCTATAGTAAGTATGTAATAGGTATTGGAAATGTGCTAACAATTCTCTTTGGATTCTAGTACACTTTGAGCCCCTTTGTATATTAACACTTTAAGGTCACACATTCGGAACAAGAGGAATCCTTTAAAGATAGATCAGTGCTGCAGCAGAGTCACCAGGAACGCTTAGCACCCAGTGTCCTGACTTGGTGGCTCAGCTGCTGTGTGGCTCCAGTGCACTCTCCACCAGGAGCAGGGAAAGGGGAGAGGAGAGACAGAGGGCCTGTGGCCTTGCTGCTGAGATGGCCACTGCCCTTTGTAGTAGTGCTGTGTCTGCAGGACACCCCGCACTGCTGTAGAGATCACGCTGCCACCACAGTAACTAGAATGAAGAGCAGGACGCTGAGTCAGGTGATTGACTGACCTCCCTGGTAGGTGATTTAGCCTGGGCTGATGTTTTAACCAGGCTCTTAGAGTAAACCCCTGATGGAGCCCTTGGTTTCAGTGTCCTAAAGACCCATGTTCACTGGGCGTTTCTTGTGGGCGGTGCATTCGGATGGGGCTTCACTGGCATTGTGTGGTATCCTGCTGACTGCACAAAGTCAGCAGGTAAAAAGATAAGAGTATGGGAACCTAGAGGTGACTGCAGGTTGTGGCTAAGGTTAGAATGGCAGAAAGAGAGACACTGGCTACCCAACTCCGAGTCTGAGTCTTGCACCACTAGCCAGATGGCCAGCAAGTGGGAAGTTTAGAACTGGAATAAGAGAGGCTGCCGTGGATTGGAGGTGCTGCTCAGCAAATGAGCACTTGCATAGAATTTGTGAAGTCCTGGATTTGATCTCCCCGACTGGGAGAAAGAATACCCCGAAAAATACAGCAGTGACATGTGAGGGTTTACTCCCAGAACCAAACCCCAGAGCAACAACAAAATTTCAGCTCACTGGTGCCTTGCTTCATGTCAGTGATCCATTGGGCTCAAACCGTTTGTTTCTTTCTTATGAAATAGGAGCCATGCCCTCTAGGGGACCAAGATAGAAACACCAGGCAGGAGAACTGCAAATTCAAGCCCCTTCTGAGCGGTTCAGTGATTTAGGAAACAGGAACTCTGCATCAGCTTGAGTGGACACTGATAGACAGGAGGAAGAGGAGAAGGAGAAGGGGGAAAGGGAGGGGGAGGAAGAAGAGGTCAAGGAGAAGGGGGAGGGGAAGGGGGAGGAAGAAGAGGTCAGTAAGTTTTAGAAATTGTGGGAATTTACACTGAAGACTCAGCATTCGCTAAGACAAGCTGATTCTTGTGGTGTCCTTGCTCTTGTTCTTCCTCTCAATAGTCCCTAGGAATGGAGGTGTGTACAAGGGCAGCACTGGAAAAACAGGTTTCTTTCTTGAAGTTGCATGCACATATGGTCTTGTGTGTTAACCACTCTTTACAACTGTGTTTACTATTGAAACTAGAAATAACCGACTTTGGTTATAGTTTAGACAGCTTTTCTGGTAGCACTTTCCTGTAAATGGATTGTTTTTAGTTTGAATTTTTGTTTCCAAACTTTCACTTAATCTTTATTACCATAACATTTATCAATTATTACACCATGGTTTGTTCAAAGACTTTGGAAACGTTCCACTCATACTTGGGGCCCGAAAAGCAAACCTCTAAACTGTTACGGTAACACTGAGTTTAATGTGAAAACAGTGCAGCCAAATAAGTTTTTTGATAAATCAGAAAAAATGACAATGTTCAGATCCTACAGGAAAAAAAAAATTCACTTTAAAATAGCACTGATTACCCAAAAATGTAAATGCTGATCATTTCTGAGTCTTAACACTAGGAAGTATCGTGGACTTCACACTCAAAATATGCTTTTTTTTTTTTGTGGTACCAGGGATTGAACTTGACCTTGCACTTGCCAGGCAAGCACTTATTCTACTGAGCTATCTCCCTGGCCCTCGAAATATACTTTTGCTTTCAACGTACTACTATAAAAATTATGATAATGGGGGTGGGACAGCAGTGAGACTTAACTGCAGCAGTGGGAATTGGCTCACAATTATTCTCTCATTTCTGATTCTGTCCTTGAGTTTTTGATTACCAAGAAAGGAAATCTTAAGGTAAATGCTCTAATGTACACAGCAGACCTGACTAGAAATGAATGCTCTGTGGGGTTTAGCTCTGGATCAGTTAATGGAAGAGTGCAGCAGTACTTGTACTGTCTTATACTACATGTTTATGTAAGTTACAAACAAAAAACTGAAGTACATCTACTATAAAACAATTAAAAACTAATTTAAAATTCTAATATATATTCTTTTTGGCAAGAACCAAACATATGTTTAGAAAATTTTGAGTTTTTTCAAAGTAAACTGTAGAGGTGGCTGAAGACTCCTGATCTTCACAAATGTGTGTGATAGACTAAAACGAGATGTTACATAAGATGGGTTTTAAAAATATGAAATGCTGCACGAATTTGCATGTTATCCTTTTGCAGGGACCGTGCTAATCTTCTCTGTATTGTTCCAATTTTAGTGTATGTGCTGCTAAAGTGAGCACTACTTGGAATTTTGCTGCAAGCCTTCTCAGTACTTACTTGACTCTTCAGTCACCCTTGCACCACACGTGTCAGCATTCCCATGGATACCAAGCACACGCAGCACACAGGCACAATGGTGTTTTCGATCTGAATCACTGGACTCTGTTGATTGCTTTTAATACTGAAAATGGGAGCCATTCTGGTTACCTTTCTGTCCTCTGATGGAAATCTAAGGGAGTCTATGTCTTTCTCCATTCAAAGTTTATCCTAATAGGGCTTGGTGATCATCGCAAAATCATACATCAGAGATGTAACAAATTGCAAATGAAATAGGTCTCCTGGTATTTGTTCTGCTACTGCCTAATCATACCTCTGTCTGAGTCACGGGATACTTTCAAAGCATAATCGCTAAAATGTGTTTTTGTGTCCTATTTTGACACTTTATATATTTAATTCTATCCAAAACGAAAACAAAATTTGTCTTGTGCAAAACTGCTTCGCAAAGTTTAATTTAGGTCTTCTTAGAGGGTTATTGTTATTACTGAACTTGGGAAATATATTTTATTGACAAAACAGTAGCATTAAAATTCAGAGATACTGAGAAGTATTGCACTTGGTTGACTTAATCATTAGCTTGAATTTTGTTTTAAAACACCTTCAAATTTTTCTTCCTTTTGTCTATTTTATTCTGGTTTTTAAAAAATTTTGGGCCGAGGGAGATAGCTCAGTGAAATAAGTTCTTGCCTGGCAAGTGCAGGGTCCTGAGTTCAATCTCCAGTACTGTGTAACCCCCCCCCCCCCCCCCCCCCCCAAAAAAAAAAAATCTTTAGCTGACTGCTGGATGTAGTGGTGTACATCTGTAAATTCCAGCAGTCAGGAGGCTGAGGCAGAAGCATCAGTGCTTTTGAGGCCAGCCTGGGCTATGTAAACAAGACCCTGTCTGAAAAAAACATATCTTTTCACTGTTTGGCGATGCTGAGAATTGAATTAAGGCCTCATGCATGCTAGGTAAACGGCTCTATAATTGAGCTACACACTTAGCTATGTCTGTCTGCCTGCCTTTTTCCCTCCCCCCACCCCCC
>PVKN010029724.1:0-12902 GCA_004027915.1 Capromys pilorides
CTTTCTTAACTATGTCATTCCCATCATTTTGCACACATTACATTGGCTGGTATTTGAGAAAACTATTACTTGCTGTGTGTTTATTTTGTAAACTTCTAGAGCTATATTATCTCTGATGATTTTTTGGATGATTTTCCGAGGTGTTACGCAAGGAAAGATTTTCATCTCTCAAGTGACAACAGCTATAGCTTTGTATCTCGTTTCCATGGTGTTTTTGTTTGAGCTTCCTGAAGCTTCCCATTAGATGCAGGGGTGGCTCACATCTGTTTTTGTTTTTGACTTTAAAGAGTCAATTCTAGTGTCTTATTGTTAAGTATGATGTTGACTGGTGATCAGAGGGTCTTTTATCATCCATTTCTTAATTCATCACATATTTATGGGTGCCCTTCCAAGGGCTTTGGATTTGGCAGAATGTAGGGCCCGGATCGCCTGGGGGAAAACAGTTTCCGTGGCTTGGTGCCAGCAAACGCAGACTGCAGTGGTTCGCAGAGAAATGTGATAGAAACTCCCCTCTCCGCTGCCTGCCAAGGGTTTTCATTAAGAATGGATGCTGGGTTCCTTTTTATTGCCTTTTCAGCATTTGCTAGTAAAGTGATGTCATTTTTTCGTCTGACCCATTGGGATGATATTGCATATTAATATAATTTCATTCATTCATTCAAAGAGTACGTGAATGCCTATTTTGAGTTAGGCACACAAGTATTGTTTGTTATTTAATAAAACGTAGGAATTGTGGAGGTATTTCTTTACTTTTTTTTTTTTTTTTGTATTTTAGGGAAGGGTCTAGAGGGCGTTCAGGGTCTCACTACTAGATTGGACTCATAGTGATCCTCCTGTTTACAGTCTCCTAAGAGCTGGGATTACAGGCACACACCACCATGCCCAGTCTGAATTGCCATCTCAGTACACCCCACAGGCGGGGTCAGCATGGCAGGTCTGGAGATCGAACCTTTGGTCCCTATGTCTGCCTAAGCAGATGCTTTAATCCCCTGAGCTACCTGGCTGGCCCACTAGTCAATATCTCTGGTAGCGATAACAGCCCTGCACAACCTTCACCCTCCTGCAGTTTACAGTCCACCCCACAGGACAAGCTAGCTGCAGGTGCAGAAGACAGAGTGAATGTGGGGTGAGAGGGATGCAAGCCCAGTGCAAGGGGATGTCGGGAGAGAGCTTGTGAATAATCTTTTATTGGTCTGTTTGTAATAGCGATGTGTTCTTGAGGGTTAATACACATTTTCTTACCTGGAGATAAAAATGCTATTCTTTTCCTCAGAAAGATAACAACTGCGAGGAAAAGAGGGCTATAAATATTATCAAGGAAAATGATTAATGCAGCAGAGTGGCATTCTTTGTAGTTAAGTGTGTGGAAGAAAATAGCCCGGATGAGGGAAGCCACGCCTACCTCACGCGCTTTCCCAGCAGTCTGAGGAAAGCACAATCTTAGCGATCTGCTGATTTCCCAGCTATCCCCGAAGTGAACACTTAGTTGAGCACGGTGAGTCTCGAGGCCTGTCACTAGAGCCAGCGAAATTGTGCAGGGTCCTAGCGCCCCCGAGGGGAAAGCCAGAGTCCGGGCGGAGCCTGCAGGGGTCCCCAGGAAAATCTCCATGAGTCCCGCTGGAGATCGCTCGCTCTCTAGCAGTTGGTCTCCAGCGCAGGCGCAGACTCTCCTTGTGCTGGACACGAGCTGATGCAAATGGCTGGCATTTGGGGATCTTGCATAAAACTCGTCCATAAACATTAATATAGCACTGCCTCGTGAGACCCTCGCCATGCGGGACGTTTGCAGGGACAAACCATGGAGAGACGCACAGATCTGTGTGTCCCGTGTCATGCGTCCCCTGCTGTCTAGGAGTTGCATTTTTTTTCTTCTATCCTCTAACTCCAAGAATGTGTGATTACGTTTGCTGCAGTTGAAATTCCAAGCAGGGAGGGGCTTGCTGTGTTCTGTTTTGTTTCACTGTGGCAGCGGGGACGGTGCCTAGGCTCTTACGCCAGCCTGCGCTCTTCCTGAACTTCTTTCCCGCCCAAAGATCATTTTTTAAAATCTTTTATTTATTGATTTATTCATTTGGTAGAGGATCTTACCGTGCAGCTCAGGCTCATAGTGATCCTCCTGTCTCAGCCTCCAAAGTGCTGGAATTACAGGCGTGCACTACCACGCCCTGCTTTGGTAGTACCAGGGATTGAACTTGAGTCCTTGAGCTTGCCAGGCAGGCACCTAGACCTTCAAGCTATCTCCCCAGCCCCTATTAATAAATGACTCCAGGGGCTGGCGGGATAGCTCAGCAGTCTAAAGCACCTGTTTAGGCAACTGCAGGGACCACGGTTCAATCCCTGGCACCACATGCTGCACCAGCCCCACCCCAAGGGCAGGCTGAGCCACCATAACATAAATAAAGTTTAAAAAATAAATAAATTGGGGCTGGGGAGATGGCTCCATGGCACAAGAGCCTGCCTGGCAAGTGCAAGGTCATGAGTTTGAATCCCGGTCCCGGTATTCTCTTTATCCTGCCTTTCATTGTGCTAGACCTTCCCACATGGGGAAGGAAGGGATGCAATCGGAGTTGGGACCTAGGAATCGCACATGGGCGAGTCTCAAGGAGACATCGCCATTTCTGTTTGCAAGCGGGGAAAAGACAAGCTGGAGAACGGCTCATCTAATGCAACCCCTTGTTTCTTAGGTGTGGAAACTGAGGTCCCGAGAGGTGATGGGATTGGCCTAACGTCATGCAACTAGTGGCAGAGCCAGGCCTCGAAGCCAGGTGTCCTGGCTCTCAAGATACCCTGCTGCCCGAGGAATGGAACAGGTAGTGTCCCTCGCCATGGTCCCCGTGCCAGCCCAGCCAGCCAGCCAGCCAGCCAGCCCAGCCAGCCAGCCCAGCCAGCCAGCCCAGCCCAGCCAAGGCCCCGGTGCAGGAGAACCGAGGAAGCGGCAGTGCTGACACGGAACGGGCTTGGAAGGGAACCCTCTTCTCACAAGAAAGAGGGGGTCGGTTGGGTTTAAGACTCAGCCCCCAGAATCCCAAGGCAGAACCTAAGCCTGCAGCCCCTGTGGCACCTGTCACCTTCTAAAGGCGAATTTACCTCTGCGTGTATCGTGTCCGTCTCCAGAGAGCTCGTCGCAGGTGTCTTCCAGCTACATTGCTGCCCAGGCCCATGGGAGGAAAGAAAATCTTTGGTCACAGGAGAGGATGGGAAGAAGGAGAGTTAGGAAGACCCAGTCAATCTGGGTAGCAAGGAAAGAAGGCAGAACAGAGCTGGGTCTGATGATACCCGGCCATGACCCCAGCACTGGGGGAAGCTGAGGCAGGAGGGTGGCAAGCTTGAGCCGAGGCTGGGCAGTTTAAAGACCTTCCAAGATCCCGCCCCCAACATCAAAAATGATAAGGATGTATCTCAGGGCAAAGGGCCTGGGTTCAATACCCAGGCACAAAAGGGGGTAGGGGGTAGGGACTGGCCAGTGGGGTTTGCAGGAGCAGTGTTTTATCCCCTGGGCTGGTGGCTGCTAATGTGGATCTATAGTGACGCCAGAAAAGGTGGGCTGGAAAGAAAACCCTGCAAGACAGAAAGGAAAAGAACCCCGTCTTCACACATGCCCACTGCTGTTCCTATTAAATGAATTCCTTTAGCCCAGTACTGTAAAGCCAAAACTACCTAGGCTACTATATGCAGGATATGCCCTGTCTGTTATATGTCAGTATGGTACTAGTCCGTGGCAATGTGTATTGATCTCTCTCCACAGCCTGAGTTATGGTTTCTTTATCACTCACTTAGCGATTGTTTTCTGAGCACCTACTATGTGCCAGGTGCTACACTGGGCGTTTGGAATATAACAAGTGACCTACATGAACAAATGCTCTTGTCCCCCTAGAATTAAGCCAAGGAAAGGGTAGCCAGAGAAGCCTGTCTCTTGGGAAAATCAGTAAGTGAGAAAACTGAGGAGAAAATTACTAAATCAAAATGGTGTTAAAGTGAAAACTCTAAAGGAGGCTATCCTAGTAGGCTGAGCATCTTGTTATGCATTATCTAGTCTGGTGGCACAGGGCGCGGGCGGCATGGGGCGCAGGCAGCATGGGGTGCAGGTGGGGGATGTCCCTGAGCCTCCGGCCTCTGTCACATGGTCAGGCAGGAGTGAGCTTCAGTCGGTGAGCAGGACGCAGGGCACAGCCTGAAGGCTGTCCCACCAGGGGATGCAGTACACTCCATTAAGACAGGGACGTGGGCCCAGGAAGGAAAGGGGTAGACCTACCGAGGACAGCGCAAGGTAAGCACTTACAGCCTAGATCCTTAGGTAAGCCTGAAAATCAGTCAGGGGCTCTAAACTTTTGAGCCTACAAACTCCTCAGAGCTAAGAAGAGAACTAATTCTCTGGTAAGCTGAGACAGGAGAACCATGAGTTCCAGGCCAGCCTGAGGTATATAGTGAAACCACAGATGGTCCAGATTGGATCGGACTGGACCAGACCGGACCGAACCGGACCAGCCTGGATCAGATTGAATCTATTTCATTCATGAGATCCACGTGACCTGGGCTGCAGAAAAAGTCAGGCGAAGGCACCAGCAGGGGTAACACGGCCGGCCGGCTGCACCGCTGTCTCCATTAGCGCCTGACACAGCAGGAGGCAGGATGAAGATCCCTCCTGGCGCTTTTTTCCTTCTGTCTGCAGGGATCCCGGGGCCTCAGGGTTGGTGTGACACTGAGCGCACCAGAGAATGCTTTGTCTTTGGTCATCCGGCTGTTCACCCCAGGATGCCGCCTAGAACGGCCTTCTTAGGACTCTTGTGCAGGACTTCTAGCCCAGGCCCTGCTCTTTCCCTTTCTGAGACTTCCTTCCGCCCTCTCCCGCGCTCCATCCATCCGTGCTGGCTTCCGTCCTCTCCTGCCGGCTCCCTCTCCACCCAGGGTCCCCTCTGCTCCCCACTTCTGGCTCCCAGCCTCCATGCGCCTCTTACCCTTCCATGTGGAGGCTTAACCGGCCCCTGGGGCTGCAGCTGGGCTGCATCTCCTCTCCGCCCACCTCTTCTGCCTGTCTCCATCGCGGGTGTTTTGTGGGTTTGTCTGTCTGCTTGTTCGTTTGTTTGAGTCTCCACTGCCTGCTCCCCCCTCTCCCGGGAGCAGCACTGCAGGCGTTAGCAGGGCTGCCTCAGACACTGCACTGCGCTCGCTATGCTGGGCAGGCAGGACTTCCAGAGGATTCTTCTGTCTTCGCATTCACTTCCTGGGCGACCAGAGGCCCCAGGGTCGGGGCCTAGCTGGCTCCGCGGGTTGTGCCAGCCGCTCCGGTGCCATAGTGGGGTGAGAGAGGAGGCCCGCGCCTTCCGCTGCCCTTGTCAGACCAAATCTCTTGGAGGGAAGACTGGCGCTGAGAGGAGATGGCTGTAGGTCTATCCCGTTGAATAGAATAAAAACACAAGTCCCACGTAATTGCCATTATCATCTGATTTTATCTTTGCAAGGGTAGGGCTGACCCCAGCCCTCTGTGTATCATCTGGCGCTGTGCGGCATCTCCAGCCCTACACGTGCCATTTCTAAGTATTCTAGCAACTGCACCTTTAAAAGGTAGAAAGAAGCCGGGTGTCGCGGCAGCGTGTACCTGCTTCCCAGCTCCTTGAGGGACTAAGGCAGGAAGATGATCTCAAGTTCAAGAACTGCGAAAGGAAGGAAGGGAAGGAAAGAAAGAGGGAGGAAACTAGAAACGTACATAATTAATTTTAATATTACAGTTTACTTTGTGCTATTTCCCAAATATCATGTTGACATGTAATTGGGTGACAGTCATGAATGAGACTTGTCATTTCCTGTTACTGCTGTTGTACATCTTTGAAATCCAGGGTGTGGGCCGGGGATATAGCTCAGCGGCGTAAGGGCCCACCTGCAAAAGCAAGGTCCTGAGTTTAACCCCTGGTACAAAAAAGAAAGAAAGAAAGAAAGAAAGAAAGAAAGAAAGAAAGAAAGAAAGAAAGAAAGAAAGAAAGAAAGAAAGAGAGAGAGAAAAAGCGAGAGGCTGGGGAGATAGCTCCATGGCACAAGTGCCTACCTGGCAATTCCAAGGTTGTGAGTTCTAACCCCAGTCCCACCAAAACAAAAAAAGAAAAAGCAAAAGCAATCCAAGACGTTTTACCCTCAGAGTACAAATCACCCCAATACTTAACTATCATCTAAGACATTTGATCCCCATTTACAGTGGAAAAGGTAGAATCCCTTATCCCAGTTGTTCTGGATGTATTTAGACACTTTCCAATTAGTGAATTAAGCACCCAGAAATCATTTTCCGTTAATGTTCATTATGGTAACAAGATTAGCTCATCTTGATTGGATCAGTTGTTGCACTTGGAAGCGGAAGTATGTCAGTTTTCAAACTGCTTCCGCCCACGTTAAGTCAGTCCACCAAGTCTGTGTTGGCCTGGTGTTGCCGATGTGGGCGCTGCACACCTTGCGAGGGCTGCCTCAGACACTGCACTGCGCCATGCTGGGCAGGCAGGACTTCCAGAGGATTCTTCTGTCTTTGTGTTCACTGAGATCCAGGGTGTGGAAGAGTAAGGCTGTGTCTGCTCAGATCAGCAGTCTCCTGTTCAGATTTTTCTCTTTCTTTATGTATTTTTGTTTTGTTTTGTTTTGTTGTACAGGGTCTCGCTAGGCAGCTCAGACTCGTAGTGATCCTCCTATTTTCAGCCTCCCCAACACTGGAATTTCAGGCGTGCCCCACCATGCCTACACTTGGTTGCCGGTTCAGCAACGCCCAGGGGATGGAGCAACTACAGGGGGCAGCGCATCATGTGGTGACTGGGATTGAACCCCGGTCCCTGCGCTTGCCTAAGCAGGCACTTAGTCTGCTGAGCTATCTCACTAGCCCTTAAATTTTTCTTTTAGGTTTTGGAGATAATCTGCATAACACTGGCGATTACAGTTAAAATATGTTGCATTTGGTGCAAGTTAGAAAGCGTGTGAACACCAGGGTCATGGTGCTGTAGAACTATTCTAGCACGCAGGGGGCTGAGGCTAGAACGTAGCCACAAGTTTGAGGCCAGCCTGGCTACACTGTGAGACCCTGTCTCCAAAGAAGAAAGAAGAAAAAAATGCATGCCAACTTATTGTTGCTGATTTGTATTATGAACAGGCGCAATTTCATGGCAAATTCTAATACTTTTCTAGCTAGGCCAAAAGTAAGTTTTTCTTTCCCAAGAGCTTCAGACTTATTTCATTGGTGTATACAGTGACATTGGTGAGAAAATCTAAATCACGTTGTCATTTTTGCCTTTGATTATTAACTACTTGGCAGGCATTCCTTTTGTTTCAAGAAATCTTGAATTGGAATCGACAGTCCAGTAAATCTTTGCAGAGCTCTTGCACAACTCCACCACCGAACGCTGGCAGAGACCCAGAATGGTTGAATTCATTGCCTTTTATTTCTTTCAGAAGTCTCATACCTTGGGGATGAATCATAGCCGTTGTCTATACACACTGAACAATTTTAACAACGGTATCCATGACACTTCCCACGGAGTCTGCTCTGAAGGCAGTATAAATATTTTCAGCATATATCATATGGTAGAAAAATGCAATACGGGAAACATCAGTCTCTTGTTTTGAAATTCCAATAAATCCATATTTTTGGAACACCATCTGGCATGATAAAAACTAATTTTTTTCATATCTAACTGAAATTCTTCTCTCTCAGATGTGAAAGATTCAAAATCATCTTTGCTACAGTTGTGAATTGACACCATTTTCATCAATTTGGAAGAGTTTTAAGACTAAGTAGACTGAAGTATTCATTGGGCAATATCTTGTGGCATGATTCAGCTCAAATGTGCTGTTTTTTAAAATGTGAATTAATTCTGTGTGTGTGTGTGTGTGTGCGCGCGTGCGCGCGCGCGTATGTGTGTTGGTGGGGATGGGACCAGGTCTTTGCACATTTTAGGCAAGCTCTCTGCCAGTGAGCTACGCCTTCAGCCTTTGTATTAATTTATCTACTATATGTTCTTTTATTCTATGGGCAACTGGTGTAGTTTAATTATTGTCAGTCTTTGTGTATTTGTTTTTTGAGACAGGGTTTCACTATGTAGTTCAGTTGGGCCTTGAACTCACAGGGATTATCTTGCCTCAGCTTCCCAAGTGCCGGGATTGTAGGCATACACCACCATGTCTGGCTGGTGGCTTAATTTTTTTTTTTCTCTTTTTGAGACAAGGTCTCGCTATGCACTTCATGCTGGCCTTGAGCTCACTTTTGTAGCCCAGGCTAGTCTCAAACTCGCACAGATCCTCCTGCCTCAGCCTCCCAAGTGCTGGGATTATAGGCGTGTGCCACCACGCCTGGCTGGTGGCTCAATTATTAAAAGACTGTTCACTTCTCATAATTTTCTAACAAAGTTTTCACAGCTGCAATAATTTCTTTTCTTTTCCTTCTTTTTTTTTTTTTTTTTTTTGTGGCCAGCTCAGCCCACTCTAGAGGCAGGGCTAGCATGACCTGTGGTGCTGGGGATCAAACCATGGTCCCTGCGTGCTTGCCTAAGCTTGCCTAAGCTGGCGCTGTGGACCGCTGAGCTAGGTTGCTGGCCCCCATGGAATAATTTCTTTTATCATCTTGACAGGAAATATTTGTGTGTGTGTGTTTGTGTGTGTGTGTGTGTGTACATATGCACATGCAAGAATCCAGGTGACAACTGGCCACTATTACAGTATCTGATCATAACTAAAATCTATTGAAGTTTTTGGCAAATCATTTTATTCTAATTTTAGGAAATGAACTCAATTGTTTCTTGTATGTAAAGTACAAGTAACAAAATTAATCATTGTAGCCATTTAGTTTAGTTTAGTTTGTATTTTACAGGATGTTCAGGGTCTCACTACTAGATTGGATTTACAGCCTCCTAAGAGCTGGGATTATAGGCGTGCACCACCATGCCCAGTCTCAATTGCCATCTCAGTGCACTCCAGGGGCAGGGCCTGCACTGCAGTCCTGGGGATCGAACCCCTGACCCCTGCACCTGCTTGCTGGCTCTTTAATCCGCTGAGCTGTTTGGCCGGCCCCATTTTTTATTTTAGAGAGAATAAAAAACCAAAATCAATACAGAATTTCAAAACAAGATGTTGGGAGATCAACAATGGTTGTTGTGTTGCAGATTGTTATCTTCAAAACAGTTGTTCCCGTGCGGGCCCCACCCCTGGGGTACACTGAGACAGTGATCGAGACTGGGCATGGTGGCACGTGCTTGTAATCCCAGCACTTGGGAGGCTCAATACAGGAGGATCACAACCAGTCTGATCTACATAGTGAGACCCTGTAGACCCTGTAGGCCCTATAGACCCTCTCCTAAATACAGTGGGGGAGAGGAGTTGTTCAGATTACCAGATTAGGCACACAAAATCAATGAGACAATATAAGCACTAAGTGTTCCTTTCAGTAGCCCAATAGAACTGGTACAATGACCTTAGCTTCCACGTATAGACCTCGTTCCCCTTTCCTTCTTTTCTCCTCCCCCATCCCAGTTGTCTTTCCTTTTGAGCGGTTTCTTCCCGTCACAAGCACCTTTCAGATTTTATTTACTCTTCCATTTTCACCGTTTGGAGTGCATAGCCCAGAGCTGCGGTGGTACGCCTGTGGCCCCCGAGCCACCAAGGGCCATGTGTCACCCCTGAAAGCTCCGAGAGGCGGCGAGGCGACTGCTCCGGAGCACGAAGCGCGTGGATGCATGGTACAGTCGCCTCCCAGGACTCCAAACCCCTTTCCTAGCTGAAAGTCCGAGGCTAACTTCCCACTTTCCTTCCCTTCAGCCCTGACATCTATTATTTTATTTTTTGTGTCTATGAGCTGAATTATTCTAGGAACTTCACGTACGTAGGCTCGGGCCTTACTTGTCCTTCTCGGATTGCCTTGTTTCAGGGAGTGTCACGCTGCACACCTTCGTCCCCGTGGCAGCGTGGTCAGGATGCCTTCCTCGCTGCACCTGTAGTGTGGTCCCTTGCCGAGTGGGCTGTGTTTGGTGGTCTTTAGCCACTGCTTCCTGGGTGTGTCCGTGGGCTGTTTTCTACACTGAATTTCTTGAGAAGCTTCGAGCTGTTTTCCACGGCCACGGGGTCGTTTTTCATTCTCTGAGCAGCGCGCAGGGCCCAGAGGGGCAGGTTGGGCTGCCTCCTCACGGGCGCTTGTTCTCTCCCTTGTTGCTTTGTTCTGTGGTGGTAGCCGTCCTGAAGGGTGTGCAGGATGTCGTGTGGATCTCATTCGCATTTCTACAAGTGACTAGGGATGTCAAGACTCGCCGGGGGCTCTATTAGTTCTTTTTGAATGTCAAAACCCCCTGTTATGTTTGCTGTGCATTGATGGAAATCTCTTAATATTTTTCTTGTCTTTAAGAAACAATTTTGAAGGAACCACCCACTCAGGGCCCCCCTTCCTGTCCCTCTCTTGAGCAGGAGCTTTCTTTCCCTCAATAAATCTGTTCTGCTCATTACCTCCATTTGTTCCTAAAATTCATTCTTTGGTTTTAGAGAACACGAACTTGTCCTTACTCTATAAAAGTCCCTGGAAGAGACAGCTTCTTGGGGACCACCCACTCGGGGCCCCCTCCTGTCCCTCTTTCAGACAGGAGCTTTCTTTCCCTCAATAAGTATGTTCTGCTCATTAAAAAAAAGAAAAAAGAAATCCCTTTAGGCTGAGGAGATAGCTCAACAGCAAGCGCAAGGACCTGGGTTTGATCCCTGGTACCACATGCTATGCCAACTTCGGTACCCCAGGAATATCATGCCAGCCACTGAAACTGGATGTGGTGGCGCATGCCTGTAATCCCAGCACTGGGGAGGCTGAGACAGGAGGATCACTATGAATCCAAACTGTGTAGCAAGACCCTGTACCAAATAAATAAAGGAAGGAAGGAAAGAAAGAAAGAAAGAAAGAAAGAAAGAAAGAAAGAAAGAAAGAAAGAATAAATTCCTTTACAGTTTTTTCCTTTTGCTCTACAACAGAAAATTACTGTTTGTATCTGTCTCAGTTACTCTTCTCTTGCTGGGACAAATACCTGACACCCAAAATGAAGGAAGGAAAGGTTTACTCAGCTCCCAGTTACTGGAGGTTTCAGTCCATATTCGGCTGGCTCCAAGGCAGAGTGGCACATGGCAGAGAGCAGTAGTTCATGGGGGCAGAACAGCAACAATGGCAACAGAGGCGGCAGAGAGGTAACCAAGGCAACGGAGAGAAAGAGAGTCTGTCTGTCTCTCTTACATTACATTCAGTCTCTCTGCCTCAGGCTATCCACCTCAGTCCACACCCATAATCCCAGCTGATCATCAGTTAATCCCAAACTCTAGAAGTCCCTGCCCCATGACTGTACGAGGTTTTGGTGGGGGGAGGGGAGACAACTAGTCACAAACCATAACAGTGTATATCATGAAATCTATGGCATATCTTTTTCTAGTCTCTTTGGTATTTTTTCTCTGTTTGAATTGGCAAGTTATAATTGCATGTACTTGTGGTGTCCCACATGTTTTGATGCATATGTACATTCTGGAATAGCTAAATCAATTAGCATGGTATACTTTTCTGCACTCAGAATACTTGAGATATACTCTCTTTCTAATGTAGAAATATATACATTAACTGTAGTCATCTCGTGTACAGTAGGTCTCTTGAATTGGTGCTGCCTGTGCCATGGAAATTTTGTGTCTTTTCACTAACATCTTCCTAGCCTCTACCTCCAGTCCTTAAATTTTCTGATCTTTGCGTAGTAGCACATCATGCTACATCAATTGTGTGCCTTCCTTTTTAAACTTAAAATTTTGTGCATAGGTAGAAAAATAATGCAATGATGATTAAAATATTAGGTATTTTCCAGAAAGAATGGCTATCATCAAGAAATCAACCAATAACAAATGCTAGGGGGGCTGTGGGGAAAAAGGAACCCTTCTCTGTTGTTGGTGGGAGCATAGACCAGTACAATCACTGTGAAAATCGGTGTAGCATTCCTCAAAAAACTAGGATTAGAGGTCTCATTTGACCCAGCTATTCCCTTTCTGAGAATTTTTCCAGAAGAACTGAAAACATCATACCACAGTGGTATTTCTCATAGCTGCATCTTGGAGGCAACCCAAATGCCCATCCACTGAGGAATGCATACAAAAGATGTGGTATTTTTATGCAAAGGAGTATTACTCAGTTATGAAAAAGATAAGCCTGAGGCTCTTATAAGTAAGTGGATGCACGTAGAGACCATACTCATAAATGAAAGAAGTCAGAGCCACAGTGTAAACATGTCATCTCTCCAGTGCAAGAATCTGAAAGAGTCAGTGGGATCTGAAAGGCACAATAGATACTGTGAAAGGGGGTTTCAGAAACTGCTCAGATGGAAAGAACTGCTGGGATGGGGAAAAGAGTAAAAGAAAGAAGAAATATATATATAATAATAATATATAACAATATGTTATATAATACATATATATAATATATATAGTATAAGATTATTTCACTACTAATTTCTATTGGTTTATTGAAAGGAACACTTAATGCTCAATTGTTTGATTGATTTTGTGCGCCATAGTTGGTCATCTGAACAACTACTTGAAGATCACAATATGCAACTTAACAACCATGGTTAGCTTCCCGTCATCCTTTGCTTCGTGTGTGTGTGTGTGTGTGTGTGTGTGTGTGTGTGTGTGGCTCAGCTGGTAACTGGGTAACGGGGTCCAAACAGCTCCGCATTTCTCAGGAAAGAGGAGTCAGGGGAGAAGAAAACCTCCGCCCAGGCCTACGGATATTTTTAACCCTCTGATTACATAAATAAAGTAGTCAAGCAAGACAATGACACCAGGAGCGGGGCATCTTCTGCCGCTGCACCCACAGGACCCCCTGACCCCAGAGCCTCTCGGGAGCACCCGCTGGGAGCCACTTTCCATGCTCCACGGCCTTC
>PVKN010029725.1:0-12918 GCA_004027915.1 Capromys pilorides
TGCTGGGATTATAGGTGTGTACCACCATGCCCAGTCTAAAGTAGTATAATTAAAAGTAATGCTATTCAGAAACTCCAGTATTTCTCTATAGTTTCAGGGTGAAAAGTACTGTATCTTCATAAATAAGTAGATCTGCCTCGGGATTCAAAGAGAGCAGAAAACTATAATGAGTGTGTAGACTGCAACACAGTGTTTCTGTATAATGTTGTGTAAGTCTGTAGTCCTGATCAGCTTTGCAATAACTTATTGGACATAATTTTTCCTGGTAGTCTGTGATAATTTTCAAAATTATATATTCCTATAATGTTTTAACATACTTTTCATAGTTAGTATTCATACAGGAGTTTGAAAAGCTTTTCGGATTTTGAGAAGTATGTCAGTTGCACTCACACTGCCAGTGTATCTATAGAAAGGACCTCTGAATATTTAATCTGTGGCATTGCATAAGCCAGTTATACCTAGTACAGTTAGAATTTCATGCTTGAGTTTTTATCAGTAGCCTCCAGTGTGTTCATCGTGCCTTGAATTGAATTGAAATGCTTATATTACTGAAAATTAGAAGTGTCAGAGAATCTCATATTACCTGAGCATCAGTCTAAGGAAATATTTAAATGTGATTGTTCTTCAGAGTGTATTCTATAGTTCAGGCCACGATCATAGCTGCCTTTTAAACTGGCCAAGAAAAGATAATGGCAGAAAATGTAGATCTTATATAGGCTAAGTGAGTCACTTCTGATCTGTTTTTATACAGTGCCAGCATTTTACAGGCAGTCACCATTGCTGTTTGGGAACATTCTTTTCTCAAGTAATGGACTTTGCAGTCCCCTCCAACTCCATGACTTTGTATGCCTGGATTGAAATAGATACTCTAAAAACCCAAACACCTTTAGTGCAACTGATGTAAAACATTTGGCTTCTGAGATAGACATTACCCTTTCTTTGCAGGGTAGTTGCTTACCTATCTAAAATGATCATCAAATGCTTTATTGATATTCTCTGATGTATAGATATTAGTCATTTAAAATAGGAACACATAATTGTGGTCTAAAATCCACAAGACAGATTTAACAAAACCTTGAATATTAGTAAATAATCTCCTTACTAGAAAAAACTGGCTTTTTATTGAATAGTTTTATTTATTTATTTTTGCGGGATCAGGGTTCAGACTCACGACCTTACACATGCCAGGCATGCCACAGAGCTATCTCCCCAGCCTCTTGTTAAATAATTTTAAATCAGGAAGAGCCACATTTTCCCCAAGGTTGCATTTTCAGTATTATTCATATAGAGTTTCTGGGTTTTTTTCTTTATATTGCTAAACATAGGTCAGCAATAGAAGACATTGGCAGCATTCCATTTCAGTTGCTAGTTGTAAAATTACATTAAAAATTATAGTTGGGGGCTGGCGAGATGGTTCAGTGGTCTAAAGCGCCTGCTTAGGAGGGCTCAGGCAACTGCGGGGACTGCAGTTCGATCCCCGGCACCACATGCTGCGCCAGCGCCACCACCAGGGCAGGCTGAGCCAGCCACAAAATGAATAAATAAAGAAACAAACACAACAAGCAAACAAATAATAAATAAATAAAATTAAAAAAAAAAAATTATAGTTGGGTCCCAGTTGCATGAGTTCTAATTTTACTACTTTTATTAACACGTAGTCTTTTTTAGCAATCTTAGTTTTGTTTTGTATTTTAGGGAGGGGTCTACAGGTTGTTCAGGGTCTCACTACTAGATTGGACTCACAGTGATCCTCCTGTTTACAGCCTCCCAAGAGCTGGGATTACAGGTGCATGCCACCACACCCAGTCTCAGTTGCTGTCTCAGCATACCCGGGGTGGGGGGGGGGGGGGACACGACACACGGACGGGACGCGAGACACGAGACCAGCTTGGCAGGCTGAAGGATTGAACCCTTGGCCCCTGCATCTTCTTGCAGGCGCTTTAGTCTGCTGAGCTATTTGGCTGGCTCTTTTCAGCGATCTTGGTGTCTGACTTCAGAGGTGCACCCGTTAGCTACATGCCAGATGTTTTGTTGTGAATACTTGCAGTGAGTCAGTGGTACTAAATGCAGTGTGTTTAAAACTGCCTTTGAGTTCTAGCGTGTAGTCCTGAACCCTCTTTGTTCCTGCCGTGGATCTGTCTTTGGCTTTTGGATGGCCCAGTCTTCACCCAGACCTAGGCATAGTTCTGCTGCCTTTGTATCTTTTCCTCACACCTCTGCATGATAATTTTTTTTTTTTGAATTTTTATTTTTTAAGCTTTATTTTTATTTATTTTTTTAAACTTTATATATTTATATTATGAATCCAAGTACTGGGGAGGCTGAGGCAGGAGGATCTGTACAAGTTCAAGACCAGCCTAGGCCACAAAAGTGAGCTCAAGGCCAGCCTGAACTGCATAATGAGACCCTCAAAAACAAACAAAAAATATATATTTGTGTGTGTGTGTGTATGTGTGTATATATTTGTATTATGGCCAGGTCCCTGTGGTTGTCTAAGCATGCCTAAGCAGGCGCTTTAGACCTCTGAACTATCTGGCTGACCCTCCCTATGATAATCATAAGTCTTCTGTAGTTCAGCTCTGTATTTGGAAGGTCATCTAAAGAGAATCACACTAAATGATGTTGGCTGACACCCTGAGCTCTGCAGGTGTGATACTTGAATTTACAAAGGGTGTCGGTGTGGTGTACAGTTGATGTTTTTGTTCTTAACAGATTCTGTGTAGACTTTCTAGAAAAAGAGTAGTAAGATACACCATTTTCGAAGGAAGCTGATTTGCGTCTTACTTTTGGGGAGGATAGAACAAACCAATCCTATACCAAACTATTACCTCACAGTGGTTTATTTTAAACATTTAACCCTTTGAAAAATCAAGATTCTGATTTTTCACATATAAAGCCAATTTTGTTGGTGTGGGAACGTAGCTTTTATAGAAGTTGAAATTTGCAGGGTATCTGCAAACTTGAGTTACCTCATCTGCACACGTACAAGGTTTTTAGGTAGCAGTATAAAGGGAGCTTACATAATGTTCATATTAACCATAATTCTGCATGCTTGTTTCTCTAATAGGGATCAGTATTTTTCTCCACAAAGGGCATATGGGTCAACAGAATAGTGTGTCATTTTAACTTGATAACTGAAAAGAAGATGGGTTGCTGATACTGCTTGGGAATTCATTTCTAATGTGCTGCACTATCATCAAATTACTTGGCCTCTTTGATTTTATTTTCACTTCTAGAATAGGAAGATGCTATGGCTACCTCATAGAGAGAATCTGAAACAATGTTTCTGATACTTTTTCCTGTTATTTATTTAGTCCTATATAAAACTAAGCCCCTAGATGTTTAATAGTAGGGGTGGAGCTTCTCAAATTATTTTCAGTGACAGCACAAACCTGAATTATGATCAGATTTTACATTTAAATTAAAGAGATTGGCAACTCTAAATATAATGGCCTTGTGAGTTTAAACATTAGGTATAGTGCTTGAGAAATGTTCCTTTCTTATTATTTTGGTTTTTTTGAGACAAGTCTTACTTTGTAGTTCAGACTGGCTGTGAACTCCTGGTAGTCTTCTTCCTGAGTGCTAGAATAATAGGCATGTGCCACCAGACATAGCTGAAAAGTTGCTTTCCAGTAAAACATTTTGAAATATAAATCTGAAATACTTCAGCAAAATTATGTCTTCTTTTTGATATTCCTTCTTCATAAATATATAGTATGCATAATTTGTGTATAACTTTATGAAAAGTAGACTATTTGTTTCCCAAACTTTTTAACAGAAATACATCAATAAGCTGACTACACAAAGCATTCTTAATTTTTGACAAATAAAACGACTGCAACTTTTATTTTATTTATTTATTTTGTGGATTGAACTCAAGGCTCTTGTCTGACATTATCAAAGCCTTTTTATACTTTGTTTCTTTTTACAGTTGTTGAATCTGTTAGCGTAGTGCCCTCCTTGAAGAGATAGCTGTTGTAAGGCATAGTATTGGCAGGTGTTAGAAGCAAGATAGCACTGGAACACAAGATGCTGAAATCCACTGGCTGAGAGAAATCGCTGCATTGTGAACTTCCAGTGCTTACAGAAGGGCAAAATGCACTGTGGTCAGGAATTGCGTTATCCAGCCTTTTGCTTGCTTTTATGCTCTTATTATAGTGAAGACAGTCATTTTTAAAAAATACTGTTCTACTGGGTGTGGTGGCACATGCCTGTAATCCTAGCTCTTCGGAGGCTGAGGCACTGAGAGTTTAAGGCCAGCTTTGACTGCACCGTGTGTTCAGGTCAATCTAAACTACATAGTGAGATCCTGTCTCAAAAAAAATCAAGAAATAGGACTGCCAGATAGCTCAGCAGATTAAAGTGCCTGCTTAGGCAGAAGCAGGGAGTGGAATTTGATCCACTCAAGATTGAGACTGGGCGTGGGGCTGCGTACCTATAATCCCAGCCCTTAGGCTGAAAGCAGAATCACTGCGAGTTGGATGTGTATAGTGAGACCCTATATTAAATACATAAAAAAAGATTTAAATCAAGAAATTAAAAAGCAAAAAATACTATTCTGGATAGAATTTTGTTTTACTGTCATATCCTTTAAGAAAGTAACAGAAAGATGCTTTCTTGGGGGTTATAGCTCCATTTATCTTAGATACAACTTTTAAAAAGGAATTTATGGGGCTCGGGAGATAGCTCAGTAGAGTAAGCACTTGCCTGGCAAGCACAAGGTCCTGAGTTCAATCCCTGGTACCGAAAATAAATAAATAAATAAAAATAAAAAAAGAATTTGTATAATGTGCTTAATTAAGCAGAATGCTTGTCAAATCTAGCAAATTTCTAGTAATTGCCTATACAGAACCAAGAAGTCCCTTTTAGGTGTGCTTTTCACGTAATTCTAGTAACAATCAAGCGAGTCTAGTATCATTAAAAATAAAATGAAAATAACTTTGGTAAAATACAAACTTGAATTTAAAAGATACATTTTTGCTTTCATTATTCACAAATTAAAATCATTGCCAAACATGGTCTAGTTAAAATGAATTATTTTCTTAAGTAAAAGTCTGTTGAAATATAGAGAAAGATTAGACGTAAAGTAGACTTGGGGGGCTTCTCTTTTGGGCTCTTGTTGGTTACAGTGCATTTAGTTTATAAAATTCAGGTCCCATTGACTGGAGTTTTCTAATGAATAAACGGAGACCTAATATGAGAAAATTTTGGGAAATTTCCTAATATGGGAAATTTCTAAAACCTCTCTGTTAGTTAATGTAGCATATTAAGTGAAGTCCTAAGTCATTTTACATGCAGTTGTAAAAGGCTGATCAGGCTCTGTGGTGCATGCTTGTAATCCTGTCTACTGGGGATTTGAGGCCAGCCTGGGTAACTTGGCAAGATCTGTCTCAAAGTTAGTTCAAAAAAAGAAAGGCAGGCACGTGAACTAGGGATATAGCTTCTCATTATCTGGATTCTTTCCCTGTATAAAGAAGAAAAACTGAGGCCCAAACTTAGAGTTCCCATCATATTAAAAGAAATTGACAAGTTAATGTCTGTTGAAATGATTGAATTTGAGTACATATAAACACCTTTAGAAACATGACCTACCCAGATATCTGGCAAGAAATAATTAGACATATAATTATTACTTTAGGAACTGTATACACCGAATTTAAAAAACATTTTATGTGTTCGTAGTCTTATATTTGGGGGAAAAGTAGGGCTAGAGCAGGTGTGAAGATCTGGGTTCATTTCCACGCTGCATGAGGAAGAAAAAATTAAATTTTTGCAGCAGCCCCTTCCAGAGATTTCATTTAGTTATTCTTACATTTTTTTTTTTAAGAAAAGCATTTAAATAAGATTATTAGGTTTCCAGGTGGAGGCAGATAAAATTCTAATCACTACTTTAAATATATATATATATTTAATATATTCTATCAAATTACTTTCTCGCACAAACTTCAATTTCTTTGACCCAGATTCAAGTGTAAACCTTTATAAAACAGCTCTGTATTACATGAAAAAGATAAATGCACATGTACATAATTACACTTAGATATAATTCTAAAACATGGCTCAGTTCACTAAGACATCTCTTCAGTAGGCACTAAGGATGTTTTTGCCTCCACCACCTGGATTGCTTAGTCAAAATACAAATGTTAATTAATTCTATCTACATAAGATGTTTATAAACTAAAGAGTTTTGAGGATTAATTTTTTATATTTCCTCAAATCATGTCAATATTGTTTTTAAAGAGAATCTTTATTTGATGAATTTCTACTCCTTCATGAAGTTTCTCATTCTAACAAAATGTGAATATCCTCAGACGTGTGTTAAATTTCTTTTTTCACAAATGGCATCTCCCATTGAAAATGCCCAACTGCTTATCGTAGTTAGTATCTTAAAATCCACTGCAGAAAGCCTAACAGCCCGACCTTTTGTACCTACAGTCTTATATATTGTTAGATAACCATTCCATTTTCTTTGCATTGTGTATGAGATGAATATTTCTTGAAACTTTTTGTTTGCTTTGCTAAAGAAATCAACCAAGGGAAAAACCCTCAAAAAACAAAACAAACAAAAAACACCCTGTAACTCATGTGAAGCATGCAGGGTGTTGTAATTTTAGTTTGCAAAGTGGTGTGATACAATGTTGCTGAGCCAAAAGCACACGATAGATTTAATGTAGCCAATTGTGTACTTTTGAAAAAAAGAGTAACTGTTCCTGTGAGTTAATTTTGGATTTTTAAAAAATCTCTCTTTTCGGCTTTGTGCTGGATTCTTCCAGACAAATGCGTATTCCATGTGGGCCACTGTTCTGCTAAATGCTCTCAGTTCTCCCTTTGCAATCAAGATTATGTTGCTAAGGAGATTTTGCTTTTATTGGTGCCATTGATTTGTGTTAATACGTTTTGAATACCTCTCGGTATTCTTCCGTAGACAAGGCCAAAAGAAAAACTTCCCCGAGTTTCCCAATTTACATTACAAATGGAGCGGTGGTGTAATGAAGCCGATATAAAGTGGGCAGTTGAAAGGGAACTAAAGAAGAGCACTCAAGTGAGAAATGAAGAAATGTGCCAGTGCAGTCTGGGGGCCGTCCTCAGTCCAGCTGCAGGAACTGGCTGCAGCCAGAGGCAGAGGGAGTGAGCACCGCCCGCTGCAGAGACCACCCAGTCCTGGGAGGGCGGCTGCACACAGACACCTTGCCTACCAACCGCTGGAGGGCCATGTAAAAAGGGAGGCTCTCTGCTGAGGGGGCAAGAGATGGTTCTTTTTACTCTCTTAGGATGCTTTCAGAACATGACCTAGCCCGACTTGGTATGCCTTCTGACCCCGGGGTTGTTTGGTAAAGAAGTTTCGTAGGTGAACCAGTTCTGGTTCTGAGAACTGTGATATTCCAGTGTGGTTGATAGAACTTCTGGGTGAGAATATTAACTACGTCAAATTAGTTTCAGTTATGTGCTAGATTCCAAAGGCTCTCTGGTCTTAATGAAAAGCTCAACTATTCTAAGTAGGAGAGTCTACCTAGACTGGCTAGCGTCAAACAGTGCTGCGCGTGAGGTGGCGCAGTCATACCCTAGTGCTTGCGTGGTTCAAACAATGTAGTATGCCCAATTTTTCTTCTTTTTAAATAAAAACAAATACTGGGAATAGTGACAGTTGACCTATAAGTCTAGTACTAGAGATAGCATCTGTAGTAGTCTGAAGTGGTAGGATTGTTTGAACCCTGTAGAATTAATTACTTTAACAAACAACTGTAAATCACTGGTTCTTTAATGCCAGATGATTTGGGCAAAATAAATACATTGGAGACATTCTGTTATCATTGTGAAGTATGAAATTATAAAAATGGATGAGAATTTTTTTTTTATTTTTGTATTACCCAAAGCATTTCAGTAGTGATGGTTTTTCCCAAGAAATACTTCTCAATCCCTGTGTTTCAAATGGATAAAATCCTAACTTTCAAGACAAATGTGATTATTTTTGTCATATCACAAATTCTTACTTGTATAGTACTTCTGGGATTTTTTTTCTGGTGTAATATTTTTAAAGCTTTTAAAATTAACTCCAACCTAAAGACTAAAGTTAGAAAATGTAGGTATTTGTGTTTTTGTCTTTTTTTTTTTCTACAGGGTCTCGCTACACAGGTCAGACCCATAGTGGTCCTCCTGTTTCCTGCCTCCCAAGTGCTGGGATTATAGGCATGCGCCACTGCGCCCAGACTCCATTGCGGCTCAGCGTGCTGGAGGCGCAGCTCATTGTGCTGGAAAGCGGGGCAGGCATGGCAGGCGGGGCGAGGAACCAAACCCTGGCCCCTGCACTTCCCTAAGCAAGGGCTTAATCCGCTGAGCTCTACTGAGCTATACCACCAGCCCTAGTATTTGTATTTTCAACCCAGTAGTTTTAGATGTATTTCTCAGTGGAGTGTATATTAATGGTAACATTCTTCTGTTGAGTAATGCTAAAGTTAGAAACTCTTAAGAATGGAAAAAGCTAAGAATTTATTATAAGTAATAAGACATGTTGTATCTGAGAGCTTTATTTTAGAAAATTTCAGAATTCATGTGCTAAAGCTGACTTATTTTGTTATTTTTCAGTGATTTTTAAAAGTTTAAATTGATATGGTTGTATATGTTCATGGGGAATAGCATGATTTTGCACCCTAGTGTACAGCACACAATGACCAGTGTAAATGCCCACCTCAAGTATTTGTCATTTCTTAGACTGGGAAGTTAGCCCAAGGATGGAGCGCTTGGCCTGGCATACAGGGTCTTGGGTTGGATCCACAGCACTACACACACACAAAAACCCTAAACAAGAAATAGTTATCATTTCTTTGTGTTAGAAGTCTTCAAAATTGTCTTCTGCTTATTTAGAATGTACAATGAATGTTATTAACTACTATCACCCTATTTTCCAAAGGAGCGCTAGAACTTAATCCTACTGTTTTTATCCTTGTCAACAATCCTTTTGTACCCTGTCAGGCCTTCTAGCATATGATAACCATTGATACTCTCCTTTGAGAATGACTTCATTAGCTTCTGCATGTTGCCTTTTTCTTTCTTGGTCAGTAAAATATATTTTACTGAACATATTCTCCTGGCTCATCCATGTTGCTGCAAAAGACAGGATTTGATTCTGTTTTATGACCAGAGAGTTGCTTCAAAAATTACTTCAAAATTTGAAATTATCATTGTTGGGAAACAACTTATAAGAGTAGTCATCTTTATTTACATAAAATGCACATTGTGGGCATCAAACATGTAACAGAAACTCAGCAAATTATGTCCCAGAAATATGTAGAATTTACCAGAGGTTGTCCAAGATGTGTGAGTTTGGCAAAGCTAGCTTTCCAAAAGTCATCTTTTGGTAACACTACTTTGTGCTGGATTTTTTTTTTTTTTTTTTTTTTTTTAATGTGTGCTGGGAATCAAACCCAGAGCCTCCTGTTTGTTAGCTAGTGCTCTGCCACTGAACTATATGCCCAGCTTTGCAGTGTGGTAATTTTGTGGAAGAATGTAAGAATAAGCAATTAACGATTCTGCCTTGGTTATTTGACCTGTGTTTCCTGTATGTACCATGAGTCCCTCTAATTGAGGTGACTTAGGGCAAAGATGTGTGTCACACTTCTCGCAGTTTCAGTGTGTGTTGGCCGCCCCACCGCTTTGGGCCAGTGGAAAGGAAGCCCGTGGCAGGGCATGCCTGCTGAAGCAAAGCTGCTCACCTACCACAGACTGAAAAGCAGAAGATGAGACTGAGGCAGCACGTTCCCTTTGAGGATGGGCCCCAGGGACCCTCCAGTGAGGTCCCCTAAGTGCTGTGAGGGGGAAGACACCTTTAACATGGCCTTGGAGGGACCTTTAGGATCCAAAGTACAGCTACTTTGGGTAGAGAAGAGTGAAAGCATGTCTAAATGAAAGATTAAATCTGTCAAAACCATCGACGCTTAGGCTACACCAGGAAAGAGCTTCAAAGAAACTGCACGGAGGAAAGCGTCTTGCTTTTCAAGTCAGCCAGCACTAAATCTCTTTTCAGCCATATTTCCCATACAAGTTTTAGAAAGTGCATCTCAGAGCTGGAAGGAACCCCAGATGTGTCCAGTGCAGTATGCATGAGAACCTGCTGGGCTACAGGAAGAGGGGAGAACCAACTGGGAAGGTGTTTGGGTTTTGTTTTTAAATACACATGGCTGTACCCCTGCCCCTTAGAATGTGGAGAAAAGGGAGGGAAATGTGTATATTTTGCACATTTTTTCTCAAGACTTCTCTCTAACATAATTTTCTTTTTCTTAGCTGAGCATTAAGCTGAGCTTCACATATGCTGGGTAACATTGCCACTGAGCTGTACCCTCAGACCCCCATTGTAACCTTTATTTTATAATATTGGACTTAGGCTGCTTGTCATAATTTGCTGGTGATAGTGGGCAGATTATGTGTAGTTCGCAAATGTGTTCTTTCCCATATCAAAGACTAAACAGAGGCTCTTTTGCAAACAGTTGTGAAAATTATAAATTAGTCATTTGAAATCCATACAAGAAGACATCATATTCAACTCTGGAAGAACCTCACTTGTGCTCAGGAACCTGACAACCAGTTGTGGCCTCTCCCTGCAAAACATGGCTTGGCCATCTCTGTAAGTGATGTGTCGTTCTTTCTGCTGCTCAGTATGAGCACTGTGACTTAGACATTTAATTATTTACTGCTCACCGTGTGAAAACATTTAGAAGGGCTGGCAGCCTACCAGCCCTGAGCTAAATGTTCCACAGCCTGGCTAGACTGTGGGGTAGCCAACTTCACATCAGATTAAACACATTCTCTTAACGATGAATAGCTTGGGACCCAAAAACTTGATCTCATTATAAAAAATTGCAAGGGATGTGTTGTGTTTTTAATGAAAATTATTTTGGTTTTTTGCCACCATACTGAGTGTTTATCAGATACATTTTCCTTGGTGGTGGTGCTAAGATTGAGGAAAAGGGACAGTGAGGGATTTGGGAGGAGGACTCCTACAAAGTTGGACATAATATAGCCAAAGGATGAACATTCATGAATTTTGTACTGAAAAATTTCCATTTCATTAACATTTTGAATTACAAAGGCAGTACTACAAACACTGGTATGTGCGTGTGTTCTCACTGAATTTTCTAATCAAGTAAATAATATAGTGGGAAATATATACTGGGGCTATTTTGCTGTGGATTCCCCTTTTTATTTTTAAGTGTAAGCTAACTAATGTTACAACATTAATTTCAGTGATGTGCTTTGTGGACCTATGCACATAAATTCCATGCAGTGTTCATTATGTAATAATTAAAGGTTACTCTGGACTTCGAGGTTCAACTGCATAGTAAAACAGCTCTTCACACACTTCCCAGTACCGGATAGAAATAAAAGAACTCAATGAGTGACAATATAAAACTATAGCTGGCTTAATGGCGTGTACCCCTCCTCACACTCCAGGAAGCTGAGGCGGGAGGATCATGATTTCCAGCCCAGCAGGGTAATTTATTATTAACTTAGTAGTACGCTGAAGAAAAAGGAGGGAGGAGGGTAGAGGGGAGAGTGCAGGGTTAGGGCATTGGGTTCAGTTTCTAGTTCCATAAATGAGTATATGAATAAATACTTGATGATTCACTAGAAATTATGATGGAATTATTCAGTTCCATTTTGCCATTTTTTTGTCATGTTTTAAAAGATCTGTGAAGTTATAAACAGGATTTGAAAGTGTGACGGAGGGAAACTGGCTAGTGCAATGAACCGACATGTTTGAATTAGCTACAGGCTCTAGGGAGCAGCCTATCTAGCAGACTGCTGTTTAAGGGTATTTGTTTATTTAATGGATTTAGTACAGAGTCTCACTACATAGATCAAACTTGTAGTGATCCTCCCATTTGCAGCCTCTCGAGCACTGGGATTACAGGCATGCCCCACCACGTCCAGTGTCAATTGCTTTCGGTATGCCCCAGGAGCGGGGCTCGCATGGCAGGCCCCTGCATCTGCCTAAGCAGGTGCTTTAGTCCCCTGAACTGGTTGGCTAACCCTTATATAAGAGTATTGACAAGCAAGTGCCTGAGAAATGTGTACCTGATTTGGAGTTCTTCTCAGGAAGGAGGGTAATGTTATGGCTGGTTTCTTAATAGACTATATTTAGGTGCTCAGAGAAATAAAGCAAAATGCTAGGTGTGGTGGCCCATGCCTATAATCCAAGTACTTGAATGAAGCCAAGTGACAGCTTTAATTGTCCTGAAGCAGCAGCAGCCCCTCCCTTTAGGTGCTTGAAGTGGGTGTTCCATGTGCTATGCTTTGCACTGACTGTTCTTGTCTGTACTTAAGACAAGGTCCAAGGTCTGAAGACCTGAACCTCATGGTTAGTTATCTCTGAGATTGAGTTGATGCTGCTTGGGGTTGGGGGCACAAGCTGATTTGCCAGTAACAGGGAATACCCAGCATAAAGTAAGCTTGAGAATTGATCTCCCAGGAATTGTAATGTCGAGCCCAGGTCTCATGTGTGTCCTGACCCTGGCACAATGGCCACTTTGATCTTTCTTTTAGATTAACAGTAGTATATTTATATTTTAGGGAAGGGTCTACAGGGTCTCAATACTAGATCAGACTTGTGATCCACCTGTTTACAGCCTCCCAAGAGCTGGGATTACAGGCACGCACCACCACACCCAGTCTCAATTACCGGCTCAGTGTGCCCCAAAGGCAGGGCTGGCACAGCAGGCCCAGAGAATGAACCCCTGGCTCTTTAATCCAATGAGCTATTTGGCCAGCCCCAAAGGAGATAACTTTTTTTTTTTTTTCCTTGCTTTTTTTTTTTTTAGCAGTACTGAGAATTAAACTCAGGACCTTGTGCATGATAGACAGGCATTATGCCACTGAGCTGTCTCCCCAGGCCTGGTCCTATGTTTTAGATTTTTACTATAATAT